>ML795958.1:74149-104951 GCA_009831015.1 Picea engelmannii
TAACACCTGCCATCCTGTATTTGCCCATCCATAACCTCACAAGCGAACTTATTCTTGGAACATTCCACTAACAAGTGGGAAATTTTCCAATCTGTTGAAATCTCCATCAAAGAACATGTTGCAGGTCTCCTCAATAGTGCATCAGACACAATGTTCTTCTTCCCCTTGACATACTCTATGTCGAAGTTGAATTCATGTACCTTCGTCACCCATTTCTGCCGACGCTCACTGAGGTCCTTCTACTCAAGGAAATACTTCAAGTTGTTGTGATCTGTCTTGACCACGAATTTGTTGCCCACCAAATATTGTTTGAATTTGGTCAAGGCATGCATGATTTCTAGCATTTCCTTGTCATAAATGGAGTACAACCTCTCGGGTTGACTGAGCTTCCTTCTCTCGAATGCAATGGGGTGTCCTCCCTGCATCAAAGCTGCCCCGAAACCCTCGCCGAATGCATCACACTCTAGTACAAATGGTAAGGTGAAGTCTAGTAATGCCAACACTTGACAAGTGCCCATGAATTCCTTCATGTGATCAAAGGATTTATGTGACTCATCGGTCCAGATGAAAGCCCCGTGCTTGGTAATATCCGTCAGTAGTACTCCAAGCTGAGAAAAACCCCGGACAAACCGCCTGTAATAATTGCACATCCCAAAGAAACTCCTCAACTCTGTCACGTTCCTAGGCATTGGCCAATTCAGAATGGCTCTAATATTCTCCTGGTGCACCTGTACCCCCTGTGCACTGATGATGTGGCACAAGTAAAGTAGTTATTTCATACCGAACTCACACTTGGACTCTTTGGCATATAATGATTCTGCCTCCATGATGCTCAATACCTCATCCAGGTGCCTCATATGCTCCTGCCATGTCTTGTTGTAGACCAAGATGTCGTTGAAGAAAACCAAGATTGATTTCCTCAACTGATCCCTGAATACGTGGTTCAAGCAAGACTGGAATATAGCAGGTGCATAGGTTAGCCCGAATGGCATAACCAGGAACTCGAAATGTCCAAAGTGACATTGAAATGTCGTCTTCTCTATGTCCTTTTCTCAGATGTTGACCTGATGATACCTAGAGCGTAGATCAATCTTTGAGAAGAAAACCGCCCCATGCAGTGCATCCAACAACTCGTCAGTGTGCGGGATAGGATATCGGTTCTTGATGGTTTTCTTGGTCAAGGCTCAGTAATCAATGCACATCCTCATGATGTTGTCCTTCTTCAAAACTAAGACAATTGAAGATGCGAATGGGCTATTGCTCGGTCTGATGTGTCCTATCGCTAGAAATTCCTTGATTTCCTTCTTTATCTCATCCTTGAACCTCTTAGGATGACAATAGGGGGGGTGATCATAGGTTTTTCCCCCTCCTCCAACCCAATGGTGTGCTCAAACCCCCTGTCAGGTGGTCTCCCTGGTTGGAATCGAACCAAAAACTTGTTGATGTCGTCCCAACAAATTCTTGATCTTTGTATGATATTGTTGTTGACCCTTTGAATCCTTCCACGTAGTGATCAAACACTCTGTGACATATGCTACCTCCCCATGTCTGAATATCCTCTCCATCCTCTTGGATGAAACTATCCTGGGTGATCCTGTCGACATACCTCTCAGAACAACCTTCTTCCCATCACGATCTCTGAATACCATCTCCAGGTTTCGATAATTGGTGGTGATTTTTCCCAAGGTAATCATCCACTGGACTCCCAACACCACATATGTGTCAGATAGTAACCACATAAAATGTGTCTCTCACTGTGTAGTTTCCTAACTTCTTATCCAAGTCTGGAACTCTGTCTAGACACTCCACTGTGTGGCCATCTGCTACTGCAACATCAAACCCCTCAAACTCCTCTGTCTGAAGTGCTCGTCTCGATACTAGTGAAGCGTAGATGAAGTTGTGGGTGGCCCCTCCATCTATCAGGGCAATTTCTTGTTGTCCCTGAATAGTCCCTCTGATCCAGAGGGTATCATACCTGGGAACACCAGAAATGGTCGCTATGACTCCTTCCTTTGTTGGTTTCTATTTGTTAGCCTCCTTAGGCAGCTGTGGGACTACAGAAGGATGGGCTCCTACCAATGTCAGTGGTCTACAGGGAGGCTTCTCCTCTGCTTTTGTTGACTCCTCCTCTGAGCTAGTGGATCTAGTATCTTGCTCCTCCTTCACACTGTCCACAATGTCTAATTCCACCTCAATATAATGAATCTCTCCCTTTCCCATGCACCTGTGGCCTAGGACCCAAGGGTCTCTGCAGTTGAATAAAAGCTTCTTCCTCATAAGCTCTCACCTCGTCTCATCATCCAACTTCTCCTTTCCCTTCCATTCTCTCTGGAATGGCTTCCTGTCTCGATCCTTCTGGGGTACGAAGGGTTTGTAAAAGGGTTTAGTCTTTGGCATTAAGTCTACTAAATCTCGAGTGCGTAGGATGGAATCCTGCAAGGTGGGAGGCCTGTATGCCTTCACCCATCCTCTCAATGACTCTTTCAGTCCCTCTATGAATAGCATGATAAGCCTAGGCTCTGATATATCTATCATTGCCACGGCTACCCACTAAAAATCCATGATGAACGCCTATGTTGTGCCAGTTTGTCTCAACTAGGCTAGATCCATGAAGTGGATCTCGGGATCCCTCTTGTCAAACATGTCCATGAGTCTCTCTGTGAACTCCCTATAGGAGGTGATGTGACTCTGACCCAATGTCACCAATCCATGATGCCACCACTCATGTGCCTCACCCTCCAAGTGTAAGGTAGTGAAACTGATGGCCTCTATCTCGGTCATCTGGTTAAGTTTGTAGTATGTCTCTAGCTTCTATACCCAAACTTTGGCGGTGCATTTGGACGATCCATCGAAAGAAGGTATGGTGAGTTTACCAACTTTCCGGATGAAATCAATGTTATGCCCCTGCTACTGTTGCGGTCCTCCTCTCTATGGCTCTCTTGGAAAGTTCCTGAGCCTGAGTCCACAATACTCGACTAGGGTCATGTCCTGATGGAATTCACGGCCCAATGCTGCATACTCCCTCTAGTACTATGCAATTTCCTCTGCATCAATGGGCGACCTCTGTGCTATCAGTAGTTGTGTTTCTACTGGGGGTGCCCTCTGGAAACTGGGAAACAAAGGTCTGGGAATCCTACTCAAAGAGGTGTATGTACGAGTATGAGACTGGGGTCTACTTCCTACCCCCGAGTTCCTTTGTGTTGCATGTGGGGCTTGTGTGCCCGGGGTGCCCACTATAGCCAATCTATCAGCCATTTGTGCCAATGACTAAGTCATGGCCCACTGACTAGCTACCATATCATTGATAACCTGCATGAAGGTCGCCTCTAGATCCATGCGGGGCTTACCACTGCCCTAGGGTCGCTCATATCTGTCTCCTATCATCCTCTCTACCTCGCGCTCAGCATCACGCTCTTCTATTCTCTTTGCTTCCCTGTGCACCTCTTCCTCTTCCTATGAGCTGGGAGGGAAAAGAGGAAAGTCGGGCCTAGACCTTCTTTCATTGCGCCTGTTGTAAGTGACATATTCATC
This sequence comes from Picea engelmannii, assembly GCA_009831015.1. Classification (NCBI taxonomy): domain Eukaryota; kingdom Viridiplantae; phylum Streptophyta; class Pinopsida; order Pinales; family Pinaceae; genus Picea; species Picea engelmannii. Next base: position 77,681 of record ML795958.1, read on the forward strand.
ACCTACATGCTCATGGCCCTCTGGGTCTTCTATTGCACTCATCGTCTTTAGTGGCAGGCTAGCGGGACTAAAGCTCTAATACCATTGTAATGTTCTTGACTTGGCTAGTCTAGGAAATGTTGCTAATGTGTGTGTAGGATTAATGGTTTACAACATATAAATGATCATACAAATAACAAATGCGACAAAGACTGCAAAGTTTATATTATAATATCTTTGTGGAGTACAAATGTCGAATGCAGCTGAATAAAATGAATCACTCGGCTAGATCAAATGACAAAAGGATCTTAGCCAGAATACAATAAGAAAAATAAAATATAATACCCAATAATATATGAGTAATGTGGGGTCAGTGGATGAGCTGGAACTGTGGCAGCTCGCACGGTAACTATTGAAAGTCTGAAAAGTTCGCCCTGGTGGCTAAACTTCTTGGAATGGCCTGGAAACTATCCCAAATGGTGTGCCCTTCTCTAGCTCTCAGTCCTGATGACTGACTGGCCCCTCTACTGGTGTGTCTGGACCCCGTATGGATCCCCCTAGGGGAATGCGCCCCTCTCTCACTGGAAAAATGTGCCCTTGTGATTCCACCGTCGGAATCGACTGAGATGTATTTCAAAATGATCACCTTGGCCTATTGGGAAATGGGTCAGAAGGTTTTCCTTGGATTTGATCTGATTATCGCTCAGGAACCCCGAATGTGTTCGCCAAAAGTGTCACACTCCCAACTCTGGAAAATGCACCCCAAATGATTCCTCTGTCGGAATATGACGAGGAACCAGACGAAATATGTGCCTTGCCTTCCTCTCAACTGGGTCGGAGGGGAATCTTTGAACTCTCCCTGGATGGAACAAGTCGATCCACTGAACCTCCTCAGGAGTTGCGCCCTCACCCTAGATAATTGTACCCTTGCTGGTGGACCCTGTGTAACTGTTGTTGAAGAATGATGGAATACCTGTGTGATCTTCCCGGTGACTAGGGTGTGTCTCTCAACACCGAAATCAGCCAAATGGTATCTTCCTCTTGGAATCCATTGAACTATCTCTCCTTAGATGCACCTCTCTCCTCAATGACAAGTCATAATCTGCATAATGATGAATTAGGCCGTTGACCCTTCTCTTATAGATTTTCTAAACCCTAATTCACTATTGAAACCCTAATTCGTTGTTGACTTCCAAATTTAGCTCGTTTGTTCTATTTTTAGCTCATAATGGCTTAAAAGCGCTTTTAACCACTTTTAGCTCAATGTCACTTTCTAAACATAACACCTTTGACTGGAGTGACCTCTAGCAACCCTGTTTACCCCTTTTATGGCCCCGGCTATAGTCTAATGGGGTGTTTTAGACCACTAAGCCTCCTCTATGAAGCTCCTAGCTAGAAAGGGACATTACATAAAGAAAACACATAGTACACATAGATTTTACCCTGGAAACCCAAACCGGGAAAACCAACATTCCTTGAGTGTTCTGCTCTCTTGTTGTCATATTCATTCAGAATAAAAGGTTACGTGTCTAACCTTGGTCCACACCTAAGACACAATTGATATAGTACCCTCTTGCTTACATAATAACAACCCTATAGCCAATTCAACTTACAACTACATGACCAACAACCTCTACAATTACAGACTCTTGGTGATTAGTCATTCATCATCTAAAGATTCAAGATTAAATCAAAATCAACTTTTGTAGCCTTACAACATGCCTTCTTTATAGGATTTACAGCAGGAAAAACCATAAAGAAAAGGCTCCCAAAAAAGGTTACAGATCCACGCAAATCATTGGCTACAAATACCACAAATATCGAGATTTTGTTATAGTTCAACTACCAAGTCGGATTACCCATTGACTACCAGTCAGTCTTCATTCAGTCTTCATTTGGTTGCCACATGCCTGTTTTCGACCTCTTGTTGGTTGACCTCTTCGACTTGATGTTGATGTATTTACCATGTTGAACCACCTCGACCTTCGACTTTGACTTTCCTGGTCAACTCACCTCGACCTTTGACTTCAACTTTACCTGGTCGACTCACTAAGCGACCTCCGACTTGTTGTCGATCCACCTCAACTTCGACTGTTAATCGATCCACCTCAACTTTCATTGAAAATAATATAACAACCCAACATTCTCCCACTTTTTGTCTTCTTTTTTGAAACCGAGAGACCTCTGGACTTTCGTTCACAGACCCAGGGCAACAATTCCCATTGCCTATCTGCATAAAGATAACTTCAAAACACTCACAGACTTGGTCAACAAGTCTACTGTATTTTCCAACGTGTCTACTTTATCCAACAACACCTTGTTTCTTTCCACCTTGTCTCTCAAGAAATGGTATTGTACATCAATGTGCTTAGTCTGAGAATGATAAGTAGGGTTCTTTCCTAGAAATATTGTGCTTTGACTATCGCAACATTATCTTCATAGATCTCTTCTCCAACTCGATTCTTGAACACAACCTTTGCAGCCATATTGCTTATTTGCTTCCTTGAGTGGTTGCCATGTATTAAACTTCTATTGTTGACAGGGCTACGACCGCATGTTGCTTACTCATCCAGTTGATTGCTCAACCGAACATTTTGAACACACATCCATTGTTCGACCTCTGTCAATCCACATCTCCATCCCATTCGATGTCAACAAAGCCATGTACATTTAATTTACTATCACCTCTAGGTTTTTCTTGGTAGAATATAGCATAAGATTTTGTGCCACACAAATACATGAACACTCTCTTGGCAATTGTCCATTTCTCCTTCCCAGGTGTCGACATGTATCTTCTCAAAACTCCCACTGCATGGGAAATGTCTAGTCGAGTGCAAACCATCGCATACATTAGACTACCAACAACACTTGCATAGGGAACATGTGCCATGTCCTCTATTTCTTCATGTGTCTTTGGACATTGTTCAACAGTTAGCCTTGCTCCCACAAGAATTGGCACCTTCACAGGTTTACAACTCTTCATGTTGAAATGTTTCAAAACTGTTTCAATATAATTTATCTGGTTCAACCAAATATTTCTAGTTTTTCGATCTCTCTTAATCTCCATTCCCAAAATGAAGTTAGTTGCATCAAGATCCTTCATGTTGAACTTGGAGGATAGCTACTTCTTCACCTCCTTTATTGTGTCCATGTTGTTTTCAATCAACAACATGTTGTCGACATACAATGATACATATATGACACGCCCACCTTCTTCTTTGGAATATATGCAGTGATCATATTTTCTTCTCACGAATCCCAAACTAAGGATGTATGTGTTGAACTTTTGGTACCACCTCCTTGGTGATTTCTTTAGACCATAAAGGGATCTTTTCAGTTTGCACACCAAATATTTCTTTCCCTTTACTACAAATCCTCCAGGTTGTTTCATGTAGATTTTCTCTTCCTGGTCCCCATGTAGGAACGTTGTCTTCACATCCATCTGTTCTATTTCTAGATCAAATGTTGCAGCCAAAGACATTAGTACTCTAATGAAAGTTAATTTTTCAACAGGGGAAAAATTCTCACCGAAATCGACTCCTTCGACTTGGGAATATCCTTTTGCTACCAGTCAAGCTTTGAATTTCTCGACCTGACCTGCTGCATTCATATTATTCTTGAATACCCATTTTCTACCAACATGCTTTCTTCCACTAGGTAACTTGACTAAGTCTTATGTCTCATTCTTGTGCAAGGAATCCATCTCTTCGACCATTGTGTCCTTCTAGAATTCTCCCTTTGTTGAGTCGACTGCCTCCCCGACCGACTTGGGCTCATCATCGGTTGCAGCTAACACCTATGCGGAACATATGTCGGGTGGACTATACCTTTCAACTGGTTTTCTTACTCTTTCTGACCTCCTTACAACTGGGGTTGGTTGTTCCACCTCTTCTTCTAATTTAGTCGACTCATCTGAATCATCTTCTTCATTCCTCAGTTCAAACTGCACCGTCTCAATATTATTCTCGGTATGAATAAATTTTTTAGGCCTTGACTTATTTCTGACTTCTCTAAAGACCACATCTCAATTTTACATTGTTTTCCTTGATGCAGGATCCCAGATCTTATATCCTTTCATTCCTTCTTTGTATCCAATGAAAATAAATTTGACTGCCTTCTTGTCCAACTTTCTCCTCTTTTCCTTGGGAACATGCACAAATGCATCATAGCTAAATACTTTGGGATGTGAAACTGAAGGATTCTTACCTGAACATACCTCATGTAGAGTCGTGTCGACTAGCACCGACAAAGGAGACATATTCAATAGATATTTTACAGTGTTGACTACATCCGCCCAAAATTCTTGTGCGATCTCAACACCACTAAGCATGCTCCTTGCCTTGTCCATCAACATTCTGTTCATTCTCTCGGAAACTCCATTTTGTTGTGGGGTATATGGTGTGGTATTTTGGCGTGCTATGCCACACTACTTGAAGAAATGATCAAAAAAATTTCCACAGAATTCACCATCATTATTAGTTCTCGGCACCTTAATCTTCTTATCTGTTTGGTTTTCTACAAGAGATTTAAACTCTTTATATTTCTCAAAAACCTATGATTTATTCCTCGGGAAATATATCCATGTATTCCTGGAAAAATCATCTATGAAGGAGACATAATATAGGGATCCACCAATTGAAGGCACTGAAACAGAGCCAAACACGTCACTATGAACCAACTCTAGAATCCCATTTACCCTTGTCGCTCTGGATGGGAACCTCACTCAACTTTGTTTTCCATATATATAATGTTCACAAAAGTCGACTTCTAAATTACATTCAAGAAAGTCTTCGACCATATCTTTTTTATGCATAGCTTGAAGTCCTTTTTCTCCAATGTGTCCCATCCTCTCGTGTCATAGCATGGTCGGTCGACTTTATGATGACTTGTCAAGTTTGTTTGAATCGACTCAACCCGAGTTGAGTCAATTCAACTTCAAGAAAAATGATGTTATTTCATCTAGTCGAGTTGACACTCCCTAGTAACTTGTATAGGGTTCTAATCCTAACTCCTTTCATTAAGACCATCGCACCTCTAACCATATTGCATGAATCCTTCTAAAATAGAGTGTGCACCCCTGCATCACTCATCTTGCTGATAGATATCGGGTTTCTTTCCAAACCTGACATGTGTAGAACACCTGGAAGGGTTATACTCCTCCCATCCTGCAGTATCAGTCGAACTCTTCCTCTTCTAACAATTTTGGTTGTCAAGTCGTCCTCCAAGAACACTTATCCTCCTTCATATCATTCATATTCATAGAAACATTCTCTATGTGGTGTCATATGATAGGATGCTCCTGAGTCGATCAACCAAACATCTTGATTCGACTATGTACTAGTCAACGTTGGGTACACATTGCCTCCCTTATCTGGAGTCATCTTTCTCTAAGTCAACTAGTTCTCATCGGATCCTGTACTGACTTCCATTTCCTTCGAACTGCAATCCTTTTTGTAATTCCCAACTTTACCACATTTGCATCATCTTCTCGTCGACTGAACTGGGGATTTAGACCTACCCTTCGACTTATACTTTCTAGTGGAGAATTTGCCTTTGTCTTTGTCAATCGGTCGATCTCTCACCCCTAAATCATATTTGATCAGTCCTTCCATGTTCTTCCTTCTCATTTATTCTGACAGTATAGATGAAACCACATCTTCTAGCACTAATGTGGTTGTATTACTCCTTATAGCCATGACTAAGTTATCCCAAGAGTCTAGCAAAGAAAATAATAGGATAATACATTTCTCCTCCTTAGTGATTTTAATATCCGTAGAAGATAACTAACTTATAATGGTATTAAACGCGTTTAAATGCTCAGTCACTGAATTTCCATCACATATCCCAAGAAGATACAATTTCTTTCTGAGAAACAACTTATTTACCAGGGATTTCGACTGGTACAAGCTTCCCAACTTGTCCCACAATTTCTTGGTCGAATATTCACCTGAGACATTTAGCAGTACCGAATATGCAAAACAAAGATTAATTTTACTCCTTTCTCTTCTCTCGAGTTTCTCCTACTCTTATATCGACATACATGCCGGCATGGTACCTGGATAGACTGTTGTCCATTGTTCTCGATCTACAAGGAGATCTTCAATTTTAAGCTTTAAAAGCTCAAAATTATGGCCATTGAATTTTTGGATCTCTATTCTCAAGCTGCTCTCCATTTTTTAACATAATATTTATCACAATATTTAAAGATTTGAAACTTATGACTCTTACTAAACCTGGGGTTTAGCTCAGATCCAAGGTTGTTAAGCCAAGCTATGATACCAAATGTTAGGAAATGAGACACACTTCCACGCTAAACCTAGCAGAAGAGAGGAAGAAAGATATAATTAGGAAAGTAAATGGAAAAGAAAACACACAGTACACAAAGAGTTTACCCTAGAAACCCAAGCTGGGAAAACCAACATTCCTTGAGCGTTCTGCTCTCTTGTTGTCTTATTCATTCAAAATAAAGGGTTACATGTATAACCTTGGTCCACACCTAAGACACAATCAACATCATACCATCTTTCTTACACAAGAACAACCCTATATCCAATTCGACTTACAATCTACATGACCAACAACCTTTACAGTTACAGACTCTTGGCGATTATCCATTCATCATCTAAAGATTCAAGATTAAATCAAAATCAAATTTTACAACCTTACAACGCACCTTCTTTATAGGCTTTATAGCAAGAAAAACCCTAAAGAAAAGGCACTAAAAAACAATTACAGATCCACGTAGATCATTGGCTACAAATCCCACGAATCTTGGGATTTTGTTACAGTTCCACTACCAAGTCAGATTACCCATAGACTATCAGTCAGTCTTCATTCGGTCTTCAGTCTGTTGCCACATGCCCACCTTCGACCTCTTGTCGGTTAACCTCTTCAAGTTTTTGTCAATGTATTTACCATGTCGAACCACCTCGACCTTTGACTTCGAATTTACCTGGTCAACTCACCTTGACCTTTGACTTCGACTTTACCCAGTCGAATCACCTCGACCTTCGACTTGTTTTCAATCCACCTCAGCTTTGATTGTTAGTCAATCATCCTTGTCTTTCACTGCAAAGAATGTTACAACCCAACAAATCTCATTATAGAGGACCTAGTCAGTAAGCTTGATTATAGTACACATGCTCACCCTCATCCATGCCCTTTGGGATGGGTGAATAAGGATGTAGAATTAAAAGTTACCAAGTTGTGTAATATTAGGTTTACTATTAGTGAAAATTTTATCAATGAAATAGAAATCAATGTAGTAACACTTAATGTATACGGTGTATTGTTTGGTAGTACCTACATATATATGGGGATTATTGTCTTCATGAGAAGGGAGAACCAATACCACTTCCAGTCAAGGATGGTAAATATTTTATCATCATTGTACATAAGAATAAGTATAAGATCTCTCTAATGAGTTCTCACCAAGATATGAGATATATCATCTCAAGAAAAAGTATGTACTTCTTTTATTTAGACAAAACTTGAAAGACACCAAGTTGGAAAGTGTGAAGGCATCTTGGGAAGGATGTACAAAATAACAAAAACACCAATTGGAAGAGCTTTTGCAGGAATATAAAGAATTGGTATGCCACCCAAGAGGGAAGTGGAGTATGAGATACACTTACTACCAAATTATTCTTTACCAAACATAGGACTTCATAGGCAATCCATATTAGGTTCATATAAGGTGAAGAAGCAATTGCAAGAGTTGTTGTAGCAAGGAGTCGTAAGAGTAAGTAACTCACCGCACAATTCCCCTATCATTTAGTACCAAAGAAGGATGTGACTTGGAGAATGTGCATTGGTTACAAAGCTCTGAACAAGAGTACTCTCAAGAATTGGTACCTTTTTCCCAAATCAATGACTTGTTAGATCAATTACAACATACAAGGTACTTCACCAAGCTATATTTGAAATTTGGATATCATCAAGTCTAGATCAAGGAAGAAGGCACTTGGAAGACCATATTAAAGATGAAGCAAGTTTTTTATGAATGGTTATTAATGCCTTTTAGTTTTGGTAATGCAACAACTACTTTTGTGTGTTTAATGAATGATGTGTTGCACCCATTCATAAATTCATTTGGCATAGAATATCTAGAAAATGTTTTGGTCTTTATTTTTACATGGGATAAACATGTTATATATCTAAGGCAGGTGTTAAAGACACTAAGGAAACATCAAATGATAGAAAACATAATGAAGACTGTAAACTGTCATGGATATTCCATTGGAACAATTTGTCCCAATAGATCTTACAATATTATGAAATATCTTATTATATTATGGTTTTACTCAGATTCCATATTTATTAATGTTACTAGCTTAACGCATGAAATACTAAATAAATTGAAACTAAAATGAAAGAGACAAACAAATAACACACCATCTATGGAATGAAAACAAAATGTACCCAAGGAAAACCTAATATGGGAAAAACCCAACTAGAAGGTGAGGCCTATGCTTTGCTCTTTTCTTCCTAGTTATGAAATGCAAATACAAACAAATAAGCATTGACTATGGAGTTTGCATGGACAATTTGTGGTTTATATCGCTACTACACGATCTTCTACTTCATCTATTATGATTCAATATCCCACTCCCAAATGATTTGCTCAACTATGGAACAATACACAATATAATAAGAATGGAACCCCTTCCTTTCCTAGTGGTCCAGTATTTAACATAGTCTAATAGTCATATAGGGTTAGGGTTAAGGTTTTTGCATGCCTCAACCCCCAATTAATGTTAGCATTTTGGACCCTCGAGAATGTTATTGAAAATACACACTTGAATAGATCCACATGTGTTATTAATGGATGTTGACGTGGCATCCACTCAATACCATGGTGGTCAACATGATAGGTCAACTTGTGGGAGGCATAATTTTCACATACAAAGTCTATTTGAGGTCATATTCACACTATTGGAAAGGTCTTGAAGTGTAGAACAACATCGAGAGGCTAGGAGCTATGATCATAAAATTTTGACCACAAAAAATAGGCATCTAAGGCCTCAAACAAGATTTTGAAGGTTCTAGACCCCAAATCACCAAAGCAGGACTTGCCCCTAAAATGGGCCCTACAAGCCAATATCTCCAATTTTTCCACCCAGAAATTACCAGAATAGATGAAAAACTATATAATGATCCATTCCAAATCAAATACTAATAATTTCATGGAAGTTAGGAGTTTTTTGGGAGCTTCCCAAGATCTAATAAATTTCATAGCATCTTTTTTGGAAGTGGCAATGCCAATTCATGCTACAAAAACTAGTGGTAAGAGTTTCCAATGGGGTAAGAATCATCATATTACATTTTAATAATTGAACCATAAGATTATTCAAGTTGTTACACACCAAATTTACACATTCCTAAGTGATGCACTTATGTATCATATTCTACTAAGTGTTGCACTTATGCATCACTTATGTAGGTGTCAATTTGCCACATTCCTAAGTGTTGCACTTATGCATCACTTATGTAGGTGTCAATTTGCCACATTCCTAAGTGTCACACTTATATTCTACTAAGTGTAGTAATTGAATGTCACAACTCTATCATCATGTGGAAGTGTTGATCATCTTCCCTAGACATATTGGGGGGGGAAACCCATTACATGGAGGCCTAAATACAGTTTATCATCATGTGGAAGTGTCTATCATGTTCCCTAGACAAATTGGTGAAGAAAACTCATCATTTGAAGGTCGAAAAACCACTTTTTACCTTGAGTTTTAAGCCTTGTTTGAGCAATAACGCCCCCCTACCCATGTATGGGGAGCGTTAACGCTCCCCAGTCCACTATGTGGGAGTGTTAGTAACGCTCTGTGGCCAGTGTTGGGGGAGCGCTAGTGTTGTTGAGCTAACCCACATTTTTCTATGGGCAAATCCCGAGATTCTCTTTAGTGGTTATGGTCGAGGGATGACTCATGAGCTCGAGTCATCCATATTTCTTCTATTTTGGGTACTAAATCACAACCTAAGGAGTGAATATCTCAACCATTCCCTTGATTTTCTATGGTGGTTAAGCCTCCCAATTTGCTATATAAACAAGGCCAATCAAGGGCTTGAGGAGAAAAAGTATTGAGAGTATGAAACCTTTGTTCTTGAGACATTCAAAGATAGTTCAAAAGCATTCTCATTACCATCGTGCGGTGTACAAAGGAGGCTGGAAAGGAGAAGCTTGGAGGAAAGCTTGCATCACATCAACATGGTTGTAAGTATCCAATGTTTCTTTCATTAATACAACTTGGCCTATTTCATCATTCTTGTCTTGCTTAAGTTAATGCATGAATGTTTATACTTGTTAGATCAGTTCTTTATCTAACATTGCATGAGTTGAAGAGAAGGGTTGTTTTGTTTTTCGTAGGAAGGTTGCAAGAGTGGCTTTTGCATTCAATAACTTGGATTGAATCTGACATTGGAGCAGCAAGGACAACCTACAGGAAAAAGGTTAGACCTTATTTTCCTTTCTCTTTCTCCTTAAATCTCATGCATAAATAGATAAGAAACAGGGATGTTAGTGTCCACTTATTCTCTTTTGTCTTAGACCGAAGAAAACCCGGATAGGGGGAGTTCAACCTATCCGTAGGGTGATATTTCTCACAACGGAAATTGGTGACTCCACTGGGAGAAACCAGAGATTTTGGATTCGATCCCCAGAAGGAGGATGCCCACATGAAAGTGACACTGCAACGAAGGGACAACCCAAGACACTTAAGAAGAAAGGTAAGATGGTTGAGTGTCACTTTTTTTCACGCAATCATTTCATAAGACATTGTCCCTTAAGAGGAAAGTTGGATCAGTTGGTTGAAGTGGAGGAAGCCCAAACCACACCAACAATGGAAGAGTTTGAACCCTTGACAGAGATGGTCCAAGTGCAGAAGTCGATGGAAGAAATGACGTAGGTCGTGGAAACATTGGTATCACACATACAATAGTTCAATACAAGAGGTCAAGGATAGTACTCGTCGAGTGAAAACATTGAGGGACTTTGCTTTGTGAATGCGACAGTAAGTGGGTTGAAGATGGCGGCTTTAGTGGACACTGACATGACCCACAGTTTTGTGAGCAAACAAGCCGTAAAGTCACTTCATCGCAGACCTGAGAGCAACAAAAACTTATGCAAGGTGGCGAACTCAACAATGATGTCATTGACATGGATAGTTTGTTCCACACCTTTGAGAGTGAGGGAGTGGTTCAGAAACATGGATTTGTTAGTTTCTCCATTGGATGATCACGTGATGATCTTGGGACTAGACTTTCTTAAATTTTCCAAAGTAGTACCACTCATTCACGAAAGTCACTTGGTATTCTTGGATGAGGCCAAGACACTGAGTGCACCTATGATGACAAAGAGGAAGATTGGACAGATGCCTGGGATATTTGTGATCAAGTTGATCTAGGGATTCTATGAGAGCATAGACAAACCCCGTGACGTGACGCAACAGCAAGAGGTCACTCCAACCATGATACCTTTGAGTAGCATGGATCAAGACGAACAACAATTGACATGCACAAGAACTTCGGTGAAAACTGATATAGGGAAGGTTGGTTAGTTGCAAAATCTATAGGACCATGGACATGAGTGCAATGGAGATTTGGACTTTCACTTGCGACACTCACCAGAACCATGGAAAAGAGAATGATGCATGAATCAACCCACTATTAACCATGTAGGGAGGGAAGTGTGGAGGATTGGTCAAGAGACTTGTTTATCACAAAGTGTGTGGAGGCACTTACTCAATTGGACTTGGAGATAAATGTGGAGGAAGTAGAGATGGAACACTGAGACCCTGTAGTGATCATGAATTATTGTAGGAAGGCCATGTGGATATATGACTTCCATATTATCGTTGAACGACTTGAAGAGTTGGGATACACACCAAAGGAAGTTAGACTGGTTTTGTGATACTTGCTCATGGAGCACAAGTCTGGCACGATGTATGCCAATAGCCTTGGTGGTGGCTATTGGATACACTCTGTCTACTAAAACTAACAAGACAGAGACATGTTGTTGGGAGCAAGCAGTGCAATCTTGGATGTCTTGTGGAGAGGTGTCACAGAAAGACTCAACAGAGGAGTTAGATGCTAAGTTACAATGGAGGTGACTTGGTAGATTGAGGTGAGAAGGAAGAACCTTGTCCAAAACCAATAGATTCAAGCAAATTTTGGCTAGTTAAGGTGAACGGGTCAAGGATGTAGTGGGAATCTCGATAGACCAAGAAGATTGGACAATATGACTATGAGGAAAACAAAAAGGATTTTGTTGGGTGTGGAGACATGCATTCTCTAGGGATGGACGTGACAATTGGATTGATCACCCAACCAATTCAGAACTTGAGAGGATCCAATGTACATGACACACAAACAATGAAGTCAAAAGTAGGGATCTAGCAGTGAGTCAAAGGAATCCAACACTTGGAAAAATTTCAAAAATATTCCTAAGGGAAGGTTGTTTTGGTGGCAGTTGACAGGTTGAGATGAGATCTGAAGGTGGAGTTAGATGCATCATGGTGATCGTACTCAATTGATGTTTCCAAGGACGAGAACAACTTTGAGTGGGGGAGGATGTAAAGCCCTCTGTGACACCCACCTAGTGCGCACGCTCCTTGGGAAGATTCAGAGGCGAGTTGGTCAACGAACACAAGGAGGGATGTGATCGGTTGGGTGCATGACAGTCTTATAGGCATAGGTAGGAGTTCCTTGAGTAGAAGTACCCAAGGGGGGCATGCGCCGCACAAAACTTGTGAAATATGTAAGGTTGCGACGAAGACTTGGGTTGCATTAGAGCACAATCAAGACGAGTTGGGCACGCGCACAAGAAGTGGACATGCATGCCTTAGTGACATGGGGAATGATGGGGAGGTCGACTCGACCTCCCAACACACCCTGTGATGAGTCAGAGTCGACTGACACAAGGGACACAATCACAAGGAAAGGACACGACCATGCGATGGGCACATCATTCAGGGGAAATGTAACCATGGATGGGGTGCGTCAGTCCAAAAGGATGTGTCAGTTTGAAGAGTATGACCATGCAAAGGGGCACATCAACCCAAAGGGTGCCTTGGTCCGTGAAGGGACATGGTGATCCACCGAGGGGATGTGTTGGTTCAGGCAAGAGAGATCATATAAAAGAACCAAGATGAAAATGAGTCAAGCCATCAATCAACCAAGGAGTCAATCATCAATCAAGTGATGGACAAGTGAACAAAACTGAGCAAGTAAGGGCGAGTTCTGTGAGACAGGTTAAGGTATGATGTGAGCACACAATGGGGCTAAGCAAATGTCTGTAGCAACTTGGCAAAGTGACTCTTGCGAAGAGGAGAGACGAAACATGAGACTCGGTTGGCACATATTGGGGCAGACCACAGGTCTTACAAAGAGTGTTGTGACAATGAAGTTTGGTGGAGCAGATTTATGCAACCGGGCAGAGTGAGAGTTGGACAGTATTGGTGGTGTGAGGCAAGTCACATGAATTTTCCCAAGCATTGTAACCAGGCCAGTAGTGCTCTTGTATTGTAAGATTGTTTCTCATAATAAAACAAGTCGGGTGTTAGACACTGTTGGTGCCGCCCACACTTATATCTTGTGTTCCTCGTTGTTCTTTGCATGTTTCACATATGTATACTTAAAATGATTAAGTGTTGAATGTGTCCACAATTGTTTAAGTGTACAAGTGAGTCATACAGAGTGAGTGTGTGACTTTCTCATAGCCTAGGATGAAGTATGGGTATTCTCTAGGTGAAGAGGCATAGTCCAAACGAAGTATCCTTTTGTATAGCCAAGCTGCCAAGTGAGAACTGTCACATTGTCGCACGTCCCAAAGAGAGGTTGAAACTTGGCATTTCAGGTGAGTCTCTAAGGGGGTCGTGACAATTCTCCAACCATTGTGCATCACTGTGTCGACAAACGCATGGAAAAGCTCGCATTGGAAAATCATGACCCAAAAACTACTAGTATCAAGATGATTTTTTAGACAACCCAAGAAGACCACCTAAATTAGTACTTCCCCCTTAAGTAGAAATGACCCCCATTACATTAAGTTCCTATATTAGATGGTGAGGACTTCTACTAGATCTAGTTTCTGGTAAATCACTTACCTTGGTGAAGAAGTTGCCCTTGCATTGAAAATCATATAAAGTTGTGTGTCTTGTTAGTGGGGGGTCTTCATCTTGGTGTCCATCCTCTAGTCCACTATATCATTCTTAAGGCAATGAAAGTTGAGCTATGTAGGGGCCAAGTGTTGCGCCACCTTTGAGGTGTCCAACAAAGGCATAAAATATGGTTGAAGCAACTCCACATTAAAGACAGGGTGTAAACCAAGGAAGGGTGGAAGATTCAACACCCATGACATTGGTGATAGTGTAAGGTCCATATTGGAGTGCTCTTAACTCCCACCCACAATGTTGGTGATGCTGTAAGGTCCATATTGGAGTGTTTTTAGCTCCCTGCGGGGACTTGTGAGTCGTTCTTTCTACAAGTGCAACCACAACTTACCACCAACTTGAAACTTGTGTCAACCTTGATTTTGATCATGTTATTGCATGTACTTGGCATTTACTTTTTACAAAATATAATGAACTTGTCGGTGGATGCATCAGATCCATTCAACAAATTCATTATTCTAACCATGGGAGGACAAATAAAGCTTTCATCCCATGTATATACATCCATCATGTTGAGTAATTTTCTATGTTTACCATCTTAGAAATGCAAAACATTGGAGCAATGTAGGAATTTCAAAATAAAATCGTTGGTCAAATTTGACCGTTTGAACAACTCCCTTAATTGTTTCCATAATTTAAACTAAAAATGTTAATAGTCATTGAGAATTTTTAAATCGTATTTGACTGACAAATCACCCAATAATAAGAAATGTGTCCATCAAAATACATCCTTGCACTCAACCAAATAGAAAGTGTTGTCCCTACTTGTATATCCAATGGATGCACTGACTCGCCACTGCATGGGCTTAAGGAGTAGGCTAACTCGGGAGCAAACATACCCGCTTTTCAGGGGAAAAAAAGCCCTAAATCCGACTAGATTTTCACGGGTAGTCTGAGTTTCATATGGCTCAAAGTTCTATGCATTTCAAAACCTTACCACAAAGGTTTTACCCCATTTTAAACCAACCCAGATGCTCAAAAAATCGATCAAAAATCTAAATTGGCCGAAAATTTAAAAACAAACCATCGGAGAACCTACCTGAAAAGAAAATTGCTCTCAAGTTAACCCACTGACTTAATGTTTCCCGTTAAAAACAATGTTGTCCGTTCTCTCTAGGTTTCAGCTGCTTCATTAGAAAGTACTGAAATAAATATGAAATTAATATCCATGGAGGTGACATTGACAACGTATGAAGGGAATTTGTTCCGAGTGAATGGTTTGGACCATTCAATTTTTTTTTTTAATTTTAAATCAATTGATTGCCGTAGATTTCATTTGTACACATAACCCCAAATATATGATGTGTGCTGTTTATGTAAGTTCCAGTATGGATACAGTTGTAAGCCTGAGCTTTCACATGTGTTCTCCTTTTTCCGAAAACACCAGAAAGCTTTTCTGGACGGAATCAACTCCACAAAATAAATGCTCATTTAAGTGGTCCACGGCAAAAATGATGGGATGTGAATGACATATGGTGAATCTTGTCAATGGGACCAAAGGTAATAACAGTAACATGCTCATGTCATGCGTGACAGCCTTGGAATCTATGAATATAAGCGTTTTGTGATTTACGAGGAGTACAACCAGTACATGGTAGAAAACGTCAAAGTGCTTATTTTTCTTTTAAGGAAATCAGAGTCGCTTTCACTGGTTAAATAGATAGACAGCGTCAGATCTGTTTCTGCCATAAGGAAAGAGTATAGTACAGAGATATGGCCTGCTTTAATGGTTTTCACTAGTTTTAATAGGTGAGATTTTTTTTTATATTGTCTAATTGTTTTATGTTTTGGTTTTTTTCATCTAATTCAGTGACATAAATTTGTATGAAATCATTATTTTCTGTTGTTTAAAATTTATTTTTGAACGTATAAATGGATTCAACATGCTGATAAATTTTTGGGATGTTAGGATTATACAGAATTAACTACTCAAATATGCAGATCCATCAATTTCTCATTCGATTTTGGGTAAATATCTCCAAAAAATATCACTGGAGAAGAACCAAAACTTACAACCTTTAGATTAAGGCACTTTTTTTTTGGGTGTGTTTCTAGATGTTTGGATTGTTGCAAAATCATAAGTTTTCTGCTACCAGTTGACTTGCTTGCTCTTAGCATTAGCCTAAGATTTATAGTAACAGCCAACTAGATTTGAACCAAATTCCCCTTAATTAAAAAAAAAAAACATATATAATGGCATTAGATTAAAAATTACTATTTTAATAACATATTTAAAATTGGCATTAGTAACTATAAAATACATATGGTATTAAATATTTTTTAAACATTATTATGTCTATATATAGAATTGGCATTAGTAACTATAAAATACATATGGTCTTAAATATTTTTTAAACATTGTTATGTCTATATATAGCTATGCAAATTTTGTTTTTTACAATGTTATTGTATATCATTATGTATTTTAAAATTAATAAAATACATTAATTATAGTATTAAGTTATTTGTACAAGATTGGTTTTTTTTAAAGAATTATTTTTCATAAATTTGAATACCTCATTTAACATTCAAAATAATTTCTGATTTTTAATTATATAAAAATTGTACTTGCCATTTATGAGGTTTTTTTTTAAAGAAATCATTTTTCATAAATTTGAATACCTCATTTAACACTCAAAACACTCAAAATAATTTTTGATTTTCAATTATATAAAAATTGTACTTGCCATTTATAACATTCATTAATGATCTAAAAGATGTTCCTCCACTTAGTTGTTTTTGCTTCTCCATTGTGGTTTTCTTCATTAGCCAAACTCTTTAAGAGTTTGAGATTTTTATATGAAGAAAGTTAATTACTCTCTAAGGAAGATATGTAAAAATTGAAGCATCTTTCAAGACAGTATAAATAAGGGTCTTCCACAATTTATTTTAGCTTAGAGTTCAAGAGATCACTCGGCATATATTGACTATGCATAGGGATGAAGAGGTTTTGAGACTAATGTACATATACCTCATATGATACAAACACCCATTGTAAATGTTCTTCCTCTAACCTCTATGCTACCCTTTCCTTGTGCTATGCTACTTTGCTTCCACTATATGCAACTTGATATGTTACCAATTCTCCTTGATCTTGTGTCAATGCACCCATCTTTCTTTATTAAATTCCACCCTATGCATAAACTTTCCCAAATTCCACCCTATGCATAAACTTTCCCATCAAAACATGAGAGATAACAACCCCACCATGCAAATAAGACATATTAAGTTGAATTCATCCGAGTGATGGAGGATGTCACTTTCCCATATCCAAGGAAAATATTCACTTGTGCTAGAGCCTTTGGTGTTGTCACACACCCATCACTTACTGGTAATCACACTGCTACTCTCTGTTTTTTAAGTTTTATGAGATTCAAAAAGCATCATTAAATAGCGTGAGGCCTAATGTAAGAAAGGATTGATACATGTTCCCGAGAGAATTTTGTTGTTATATGCTTGTATTTGATGTTCAAAGACACCTTATAATAAATAGTTTGCTATGTTTTTTTGGGTGAGACATTGCAATGCCAAAGTGAGCCTTATTGCAATATTGTCAAATATTGTGGAGAATAATATTTAAAGTGTCATCCTTAGACTAGTTGTCTTCACTTTAGATCTCTCCCAAACATCCCCTTCATCTTTGAGAATACTATGTGCCACAAGAAATCTCAAACATGAAGTACAACTTGAATGCTTGTCAATAACCAATTCTTCATGTCAAGAACTTACATCCATCTCTTCTTAATGATTTTTGTACAGAATTATAATCCCAAAACATATGATAGTGTTGGCATTGTTTGCTTTGCGGTTTGATATACATGCTTTGTTCTTCTTATTCATCTTCTATCACATTTTAATTGGAGAAGGCTTCATGGGCTAGTCTCCAATGTATTGTGTTTTCTCTAGGTCTCACTTTCTTCTACAAAATCTACTTTCGTTCCACATGAGAACAAGGTTCTTAATCTAAATATTATCATATTAATTCTCATAACATGAATTTTTGTTGAGAATAGAATATATGTGTCCTTCCATATAAGAACTTAAGCACCATTGTATGTTGATATGTATCGTATAAAAAATACCAACATTAAAAGCCTAAATAAATCCTTTAACTTCCTTGAAATAGCCTAGAGTCTTCAACCAACCCAAAGTGTTATGATCCAACGCCTTAAAAATGATAAAAAGTTAATAATTATAGTCCACTTCGAGGGGGAACCTCATTTTACAGTATATCCAATTCAGAATACAATATGAGATGATATAAGATGCTCCTAAGACTAGGTCTCCTTGCTATATATATAGGAGACAAATGGTACAATTATAATAAAAGGGTACCATGAAGGGTTCTAGACGACATACAATTACAATACTATAAATGTAATAATTCAATATTTAGGGGTTAATAAGGGGTTTTACACATAAAATGGGGCTTTGTCTAGGTATTAACATGCCCCTCCCCTTCAAACAAGTGTTTTCCTCGACACTTGACTAATTGCAAGTGTTTATGCATGAAGAAATCATCTTCCCACGTTGCCTCTCCCACTGGTAGGTTCTTTCATTTGACGAGGTACTCTGTGATTTCTCGATTTCTTGGTTTCTTAATCCTTGTTCCAAGGATTCTTTTTGGTTCTAATATGATTTTCCTTTCTTGATTATTCTTTGGTAAAATAGTTTGGATTGACGTATTGTTGCCAATTACCTTCTTTAAGCAAGAAACATGGAAGACTGGATGTACATGTGAAGATGGAGGAAACTCCAATTTGTAATCCATACTTCCAATCCTTTGCAAAACTTTATAGGGGCCATAATATGTGGGTGTTAATTTAGTTTCCTTCTTTTGTTGCTTGAGGGGCATCTGTTTATATGGTTGTAGCCTCAAAAATACACAATTCCCCACTTCAGATTCCCTTTCACTGCGATTTAGATCTAAATGTTGTTTCATCCTATTTTGTGCCATAACCAAGTTGTCCTTGAGTAGTTTGAGAACCTCTTGTTGGTTCCCTTTGTGGTCCTCTATTGCTTGAACCTTTGTATTTCCTTTCAATGGTGATGTAATGGATGGAGGATCTTATCCATAAAGTGGTAGAAATGGGGATATTTTTGATGAAGTATGGAAGGATGTGTTGTTCCACCAATCTTCCAAGGGAAACCACTTGACCCACTGTGTCTGTTTATTAGATGCAAAACAACAAATATATCCTTCTATGAATTTATTCACAATCTCAGTTTTCCCATCGGATTGAAAGTGGTAAGATGAACTGTGAGCCAATTGAGTACCCAAACAAGAAAATAATTCAGTCTAAAAATTTCCAGTGAAAATTGGATCTCTGTAACTTACAATAATCTTGGGGACTCCATGTAGCTTTTGAACTATTTTCATGAATGTTGTGGGTATTGTACTAGCTTTAAAAGGATGAGAAAGAGATCAAACATGGGCATACTTTGTCAGTCGATCCACTACTACCATGATGACAATCTTTCATTCAGATTTGAGAAAACCTGTAATAAAATCCATTGAAACTTCTTCCCAATGTTGACTTGGTATGGCTAATGGTTGTAGGACACCTGGTGTCTTGATTGTTTATCCCTTATTTTGTTGGTAGACTAAACATTTAGAAACAAACTTGTGAACATCGATTTTAAGACCTTCCAAGAAAAAAATCCTTCTTGATCATGTGGTATGTTTTCAAGAATCATGAATGTCCTCCTATAGGAGAAGTGTGCAATGCTAGAAGGACCTTATGTTTGAGTTGGGAATTCTTACATAAATATAGGTGATCATTATACCATATCAAATCATTTTTTCGTACAAAAGTATCTAATAAAATGGGGTCCTCATGTAGTTGTTGAATGATCTTGAATACACCTTGATCTTGCTTCAATTCTATCCTTGCTTCTTCCACCCAATCAGATTGCAGAATATAAATAACATATAGTGAAACTTCTATTTCTTTTTCTTTCCTTGAAAGGGCATCTACCACAACATTATTTTTTCTTTTTTTATAGATAATTTCAAAGTCATATCCTAGCATCTTTGTGACCCATTTGTGTTGCTCTTCAAAAGATATTCATTGCTTCAAGAAGTACTTCAAACTATCATGATCTATTTTTACTTTGAAGTGTCTTCCTATTAGATAAGGGTGTCATTTCTGAACTACAAGTAGTATGGACAACATTTGTTTTTCATAAATGGGTTTGATTAAGTTTTTTCCTTTAAGTTGGCCAGTTTCAAAGGCAAGGGGCCTTCCTTCTTTCATTAAAACTGCCCCAATTCCATGGCATGAGGCATCACTCTCCACAATGAATGTTTTTGTAAAGTCTGGTGTGGCTAGGATGGGGGTAGTACACATAGCCTCCTTAAGTTTTTCAAAAGCTTCGGTTGCTTCTCCAGTCCAAGAAAATGCTTCCTTATTTAATAATGTTGTTATAGGTGTTGCTATTTAACCATAATTATTGACAAACTTGTGATAATAACATGTTAACCCTAAGAATACTTTAAGTTTCTTCAAGGTTTTGGGAATAAACCATTCCCTCATAACTTTAATTTTTTTAGGGTCCACTTTTACACCTTCATGAGATACAATATGATCCAAATATTCCACTTCTTGAACCCCAAAGACACACTTGGAGGGCTTTGCATAAAAAAATTTCTCTTCCAATAGTTGTAATACTTTGTCAACATGGTGTACATGCTCTTCCCAAGATTTGTTGTAGATTAATATGTCACCAAAAAATACTAACACATATTTTCTAAGGAAGGGCTTGAAAATAGAATTCATCAAGCTTTGAAATGTTGAAGTGCATTAGTAAGTCCAAATGGCATAACCAAAAACTCATAGTGACCTTCATGTGTTCTAAAATATGTTTTAGGAATGTCTTCCTACCTCATTATGATTTGATGATATCCCGAAAGAATATCCAAATTAGTAAATAATTTTTCTCCATTCAATTCATCTAATAATTCATCAATAACAGGAATAGGAAACTTATCTTTGATCATCATTTTGTTGAGTTTTCTATAATTTGGGCACATACGCCATGAACCTTCCTTTTTGTAACCATCACCACCGGTGAAGAGAAAAAACTTTGGCTAGTTTGAATGATGTTGGCTTCTAACATTTCCTAGATCATGCTCTCAATCTCACTCTTCTATGCATATGGATACCTGTAAGGCCCAATGTTAGGTAGTACACTTCCTGGTTGCAAATGGATAGCATGATCATGATCTTGAGCAGGTGGAAGACTCTTAGGAATTTCACCAAATACCTTGGAATTATTGTTGATAACTATTTGGAGGTCTAATCGAGCATAGTATATAGATGTTTGAACATCAATTGAGCACAATTGTGCAACTACGCCCCAATTTCCATTTTTGAGTAATTTGTCATGCTATTAGAGCTTATCACTTTAGAGGGTTTCCCTTGGATACCTCTAAGCTCAATTTCCTTGCCATCTGAGGAAAATCTCATGAAAACATCTTGAAAATTAAGGGGCATTGTTCCCAATGATTGTAACCAATGGACCCCTAATACAACATCAACACCTCCCATTTGGATGGAAATCATGGGGTTATCCAAAAAATACTCCACCATGTTGAGATTAACACTATGAAATTTCCCTGGACAATTTATGGTACCTCCATCATTACTCGAAACTCTGGTGTGGGATATACAAAGCAATTGAGATCTTTTGCTAATTTGTAATTGATGAAATTATGGGTATTACCAGAATCAATCAATATTGTTACCTTTGTATTTTTAATGTATCCTTGTATCTTGAAGGTTTGTGGAGTTATGATGCCGACCAATGCATGACAAGATATTTTTGGAGTAGTTTCTTCTAGATCTGGATCTTGTGGTGGTTCTGATTCATAATCTTCTTCCTCTTCATAGTCTATGTAGAATAATTTCTTCTCACTGCATTTATGCCCTTTATCGTACTTGCTGACACAATTGAAACATAGTCCTTTTTCTCTTCTTTCATCCATTTGTTGAGGTGTCAACATTGTTGGTTGAGGTACGCTTGTCTTATGACCCCCAAAACAATCTATGTTTGTTGTGTATTCTCCAATGGTAGACTTGTGTGTAGCCTTATTTTTGACTTGAATATGACGATCATGTTGCATAGTTTCCATAATATTTGTAGGATGTCTTAAGAAAATCTCATGTTTGATGTCTTGTTTTAATCCACCCATGCAAGCTTCCAAAAATTGTTCATCACTTATGCCATCCACCCTTGTGGCCAATACATAAAATTCTAGATTATAATCTTCAATATCACCTAAATGCTTGATTCTTGTCAATTGATTAAAGTAGTCTTGTTCCCACACTTTCCCATATTGTGCTTCTAAGTCTCTTGTAAAAAACCGCCAAGTATAATGATAAAGAGGGGGCTTCCTTTTAACTACCCATTGATACCATTGATATGGTTTTATCTCAAAGTTCAAGGTTGCTACATGAATCCTTTTATTATCATCCATAATATTATGTAGTTCAAAATGCTCTATTTGATTCACCTAGGTAAATACGTTTGTTCCATCAAACTTTTTTAATTCAATCTTGGGAAATTTAAATTTAGGACCCCCACCATAATTAAATCCACTATTGGAGTTAAATCCACTAGAAAATGACTTATTATCTATAGGTTGTTCAACCGGAATACTACCTTTATTTTCCCGAGTTTCTTGCATTTTGATAATTCCTTTAGAGATTCTCTCATATAGAACATGAAAGATCATGGAAGACATGAAAATTTTCAATTCCTTCATGGATTTTTATATTTCTTCTTTAATGTAATTCTTATTTTCCATTTCTCCCATCTTATTTTCTATTTCATCTATATTTCTTTTCATCTCATTTATCTTCTTATCCTTCTTGTTTTCCATTTCATCCATGTTTCTTTTCATAGTTTCATTCATATTATTTTCCATGTGTTCCTTAGAATGTGTTAAATGCACATGTTTTAACATACTACTACTCATTTAATCAACTTGGTTCTTTAATTGGGATAGCCTATTTCCAAAGTCTTCATTTTCTTTGAAATTCACTCTTGTGTTTTTATGAGGAGTACCCATATTTTTTGGAGGATCATTTATAGCCATGTGTTAAAATAATAATTATCCTCTTTATCACAAATTTTGAATCACCAAAAATTGATATTCCAATAAAAATTTATGACAATTATAAGTTACGTACCTTTCAATTCCTTAATGTGGAGTCTGTCCTCTTGGCCGACCTTCTTTCTGATGTATTTCTAAAATTTTGGCCCGTAGTACTATGAAATTTCTTCTCTACAATGCCACATGTCTGACCAAAATTAGATGTTCCAAGTGAGAGTTAGGGTAACTTTCCCAAACCTTGTTGATTTTTTGCCTTTTCGGGAGAGCGAACTTGTAAAAAATTCCATGTGTTCAATATTTGATACCTGGCTTTGAAATTTGTACTAGAAATACTAAGAACTATCCTCTTTCCAATGCAATTGGTCTCACAGAATTTGGATCCTCCCTGAAAAATATATGATGATTTTACCCGGAACACTTGTTTGAGACTAGTAATAGGACTAGTAAAAAACCCTATCTTCCATAGGGTGTATCTCTGAAAGTGTAATGACCCAGAAGCTAAAATTTCTACCACATATACCTTTCAATTTATTCTAAATAACCTCCAAGTTTCGTTGTCTAAATCGTTCTAGAATTTTTTTTTTATAGCAAAAATGCTAAGATGACTTTCTTGGAGAAGAAAAACCCTAGGATCAATGAACTCTGATACCAAATGTTATGATCCAACGCCTCAAAAATGATTTAAAAAAAGTCAATAATTGCAGTCCACTTCAAGGGGGAAATCTCATTTTACAATACATCCAATTCAGAATACAATATGAGATGAGACAAGATGCTCCTAAGACTAGGTCTCCTTGGTGTATATATATATATATATATATATATGAGACAAAGGGTACAATTATAATGAAAGGGTACCATCAAGGGTTCTAACTGACATATAATTATAATACTATAAATGCAATAATTCAATATTTAGGGGTTAATAAGGGGGTTTACATGTAAAATGGGGCTTTGTCTAGGGTTTTACTCATCTTCTATCATATTTTAATTGGAGAAGGCTTCATGTGTCAATCTCCAATGTATTTTGTTTTCTTTAGGTCTCACTTTCTTCTACAAAATCTACTTCCATTCCACATGAAACTGAGGTTCTTAATCTAAATGTTATCATATGAATTATCATAACATGAATTTTTGTTGAGAATACAATATATGCATCCTTCCATATAAGAACTTAAGCATGATTGTATGTTGATCCCTCTCCTATACAAATTACCAACCTTAAAAGCCTAAATAAATCCTTTAACTTCCTTGAAATAGCCTAGAGCCTTCAACCAACCCAAATCCACAATTTCACCTACTATATTGGGAAACACCTCTCAATGAATCCAATTTGTTTTGTCTTCATTACATAGATTCTTAGCCTCATTTCATCTACTATATTTGGAAACACCTCTTAATGAACCCAATTTGTTTCATTACATAGATTCTTAGCCTCTTCCACCTCACAATAATTAAGATAAAAATTGATTACATTTGACGTTCTCTCCAAGGGGCCTTCCTAGAACTCTTATGTTTGTTTTCCCAATTATTCACATCGTTAGTCTTTGTGTAGAAAAATAATCACTGATAAACTTATGTAAGATAAACAACACTAATGGATTCTTAGGAAGAGCATAAAGAACAATAACGCATACACAATACACAAGATATTTACTTGGAAACCCTTAACACGGAAAATAAAAAAAACTTAGGGCCAAACCTTTTCCTCATTATATTAACAAATGCAGTTTATAAGATAATATATGGGTATTCCTCAACATCATTCAACCTTAATTTTCTAAGTATTATTATATTACAATGTATATAAAATCATCACCCAAAACAACCTAAAACCTATAAAAGACTCATAATGTAATTGCCACTATGTATTCATGTAAAGTCTACCTACATGTGAAAAACACAGTACATATCCAACACTTTACTTTGGATGGAAAAAGGGATCCAAAACTGTCATTAATTGGTTTTTCATCATTAATTTACAAATTAAAAAACATATACATTAATATAATACAACATTAATCTTACAAATTATCTTTTTCCCATAGTGTCATGTCCCCACAGTGTGCCTAGCTGAATCTTGTTGTCGTGCACCTATTGAGGGTGTGAGAGACCATGGCGTTTTTCACTTGGCTTCTTGGCAACACTAAGTATACTTCATCCAGACTATGCCTCTTCACCTAGAGCATACCCATACTCTGTTTTAGGCTATTGACAAGTCACACTCCTACTCTAGTGAAACTCTTGTATACTTAGACAATTGTTAACAACTTAACACTTATTCATATATAAGAATACTTCCATGAAACAAAGACAACACTTGTGAAACAAACAAGAGAAACACAAATATAGTGAAAGTAGCACAAACCGTGCCTAACACCCGACTAAGTCTAATTATTGCAAAACTATTATAATATGAGCACTATCATCTCGGTTTACAACTTGACAGAGTCACACGACTCGCCTCACATCACCAAGACACTCATACACAAATTCATCACCCTAAGACTCGTTCGTCATAACATCTTTCGCAACTTATGCAGAGCACCCAAACATGTGTCCACCACAGATTCACCGTCTCTTCTTTGCTACAAGACTTCACATAGACCCATGATTCTGTCTCCTAGCATGCCTCCTCATACCTGGGACAAGACTTCCCCCAAACTCAACAAAAAGGAAGGTCGCCCAACTCTGTCCACCAAATCACCTCAAGACAACACAAGTCCTCCCATGTGGAGTGACTTGGCTCCTTGAGGGAGCTCGCCCCTCTTTGTCTAAGTCTGCCTCAAAATCACAAAGCTGATCTTCCTCTCCTTGTTTTTCAAATCTTCCTTCCTTGGTTGTGTACCCTTGTTCTCTTATAGGGACTTCAAAGGTCACCATCATGAAATGACACGTCCTTTGGGTGTGTTGTGCCCCTTCACGAACCATCATGCCCCTTCCCAGACCTGGTCGTGCAAACGAACCCATGCGCTCGTCAACCATCGTGCCTATTGGGACTAACATGCCCCAACCTTGGTGTGTTCCTCATGTCGACGTGCCCCAATCTCTTGGTCGCTTCATACTTGGGTAAACTCCTTAGCATGTATGCATGCCCAAGGCATCCACTTGCTCAACTAGTGCAACACTTGGGTGCCGGAGCAACCCCAAGTTCTGTCTCCTTGAGGACTTGGGCGAGGGTCTCCACGTCGTTCTAGCCGAAGACCTTACACATAACCATATAGACTTGAAAAAAATACTAAAATGCAATTCTTAATCCTAAACTAAGTCACAAAGCATGGCCCCATTAATGAACTGAAATTTATATACATATTTATTATAAAGAGCCCCTTAGATAACAAAAAAAAACTCCTTCATCATTCTTTAAGTGCTTGCTTTGGGTGTATATAAGGTAGAACATGTACATGTGAATAATTAGAATTTTTAGTATTATAATTATTTTTATGCTTAAGTGTATATTTTTTCAACTTCAAATTTATTAGCTTTACAAATACCAATAATAATGCTTACCATCCACTTATCAACCATATGTTGTATGGTGCACAACTAAAATTTCCATAGCTATATGCTTCATTCAACTATTTATGTTCGCCAAGTTGTATTCTGAGCCACTTCAACCATCTACTTTGAGCACATCAAACTTAGACGGTGAACGCGCCCATGTCCCAGAAATTTGGATGTTTGTTACCACTAAATACTAAGGAATTAATTGCAAAAAGGAGCCGCTTGGCATTGGATTTATAGGAAAGGAAAGGAAAGTATTTTTAACGTCCACGAGGCTAAAAATAGCCTATGGGATAGATTGCTTTTCCATCTGGATTTTGTATTCGTCCCTTTTCCTGTGAAGTTTTACAATAATCGCTCCCAGCTTCTCGATAAACTCTTTGCTGAATAAATTATCCCAAGAACTAGTTGCCAGAACACATGCATAATTTTCCCTGCTGTCTTTGAGGGCCTCACATTCTAAAATGAAATGTTTTTCTGTTTCCACTTTTCC
>ML795958.1:110641-121861 GCA_009831015.1 Picea engelmannii
TCTCTCTCTCTCTCTCTCTCTCTCTCTCTTCTCCAACTGTAGCTCCAAAACTTGCTCTTCAAATGAACAAGTGAGTGTGTGTCTAAGTGAGACGCTAGCCTCCTTATTTATACAATTCTGGCATGCGTGGAAGTGTCTTTTCATTGGCAGGGCCGACTTCTCAATCTGGGTGGTTATAACCACCTTTAATATATTCTGGGCCGACTTCTTATTTTGTCTTTTACAATTATGTTTTGACAAATCCGCAAAAAGGGATTTGGTCTTTTACAATAGTCGACATGACCAATCCGCAAAAGGGGATTGATCTAATGAATAATGCAACAATAATAATTAGAATACACTTTGCAGTTACATTATTTCAACAAAATGCATGTACCTCATTCTCTTATGAGAAGAAGGGGCTAAAGGCCTAGAGGTAGATTGTGGTTGGCCGATAATAAAGAAAGAAATGGGATAATGAGGACTTTTAAAATCCATAGTCCATAATTGAGCTCTACCCCCTCATTTATGGCGATCACCCCTAGTCCTAATGTGAATAAATGCATTCATCAATCAAAAAAGGACTTGAATATATCTTGAAAGAAAGAAAAGGAAGTGATATGCTTGAAACCTTTTTAAGGGGACTTGCAAATCAAATAAAAATAAAGAAAATAAGGGGTTTGGAATGCAAAAAGCGTCGAGGAAAGGGTAACTCAATCGCTAAGAACACCCTTTACAAAGGAGCTCATGGAGGTGATCCCATACATTGTCTTGCATGTTAACGACCCCATGCCCAGAAGTAAACCCCATGACCACTTCACATTCATTACATATCTCTGATGGATTCTCCCGGGAAATATCTCTCTACTTGGGTACTGGCACACCTAATAGGTTCTTTTGATGGTCCTCCCATACCTAAACTTTCCAAATTGCATAAAGTCTTGGGCTTGTGTGAAGTCTGAAGGGGATACCCAATGAGAGTTGTTCATTTTGGCTTTTGTGTTAATAGATGGCTTACTTTGCATGATTCTAAGGACTATTGCCCCTTGTGATTGTTGGTTTTACTTGATTCCATGGTTTTGACTGACTTGGGTGCACATGACATGGTCTTTGGAGGACATCTTTGTGGTTTCACCTAGGACGTTGTGCACTTTATACATGATATAACACGTGTGATGCAGAGCGTTGGGTCACCTGGTGATTGACCTCCTTCAGATACATCCTCTCACACCTCTTGGACCCTGGACGATGGATAGATGGGCTCTCATTTCACAGATATGGTGATGATGGCAGGAAGATGGGAAAGAAGCCCACACCTTGGACAATGCACCCCACAACTTATTCAACATTTGATGGAGCACGTTCCACTTGGTTATGCTTGGAAACTACTTAGAGAGGTAATGCATGCTCATTCCACCTTGGATGTTGGCCTTCTCATCCTTGATGATGATGTCATGCGCTAGGGTTTGCTTGATGATGATGGGGCTTTCTTGCCATTGGGGCACCATTTGATGGCTTGATGACTTGACATGACCCTTGATGAGGAGACACACCCTCCACCTTGCTTGAACCACTTGATGATGAGATGTGGCCTTTGGAGGCTTCACACATCCTGTTGGAGCATGAAATCACCACACGTGTGACCTAGGAGGACATTATTATGGTGTATTAGCATGATTATTCATTGTTTGAGGCTATTTGAAGGGTTGTCTTAGACCTATCTCACTTGTATAATGGATTACTTGTATTTTGTAGGGATTTAAGGGGATATAGCGCTAGGAGAGCCTCATATATATAGGTTAGCGCTAGGAGAGCCTCATATATATAGGTTAGCGCTACCTCAAGTCCAAATCATAACTCACACTTATGATTCATCACTCCTACTTGTTCTCTATCTCTTCTTTTTTTGCTATGGATGTCTTATGTGCACTTTTGGAGTGACTTAGATGGATGCTTTCTCTTGTTATGGTGAATTCATGCAAATTAGGGTTTCCTCATGATAGCAACTTGACTAGTAAGTGCTTTTTCATGGTTTAAGTGTTATTTCATGGTATATTTTGGTGAATGCTCTATTAGAGAGGTAATAGTTGCATATTATCATTGTTCTCCTTGAATAATTTTGAAACCCTAAGGAAGGAATAAGAGAGGTTATCCCCTTCCCTTGTTGTTTTCACCTTGATTTTGTTGAAGCATATAAAGATAAGGATAAGGATTGTGAGAGGATATCCCCTTAGCTTTGCCTTTGAGATCAATACCTAGGGTTTATGAGAGGATAAAATTTAGGCTTTGATCTATTTCCATCCATTTTTTTTGCTAGACGTATGAGAAGAAGTGGGACGGAACCTACAGTTTATGAGAGGATAAACTTTAGTGGCTCTTCCTTTGAGGTTTGACCTAGGTTTATGAGGGGATAATCTCAGGGTTTAAACCTTCACCTTTTCTCTTGTACTTAGCCTCCTTTGAATGTATTGCATTGAATCCATTTTCCCTAAGAAGGAAAATGACACTAGCCTCTTGTCTACAAGTGTTGGCAAACTCAAACAAACTTTTTCTCTCTCAAACCAACTTATTGGGTGAATCCCCAACTACATTCTTGTGCCTAATCTAGCCCAACGATTTGCAACTTAACTCACTAATTTTCTTCTGTTACAAAATTTGATTGCAGTCACTAGGGCTTGGTTAAATTGCTGCTAACTTACTTAATATTGTGGTCAAAGTTACTTGGGATCATTGTCTAGCTATTAGATCTTGTTCTACTCAACAAGGGATACATTTTAAGATTTAATTTGCTAATTTTGAGGGCTGATTTCTTGCTGCTGTTACAAAACATTTATTGCTGGTACAACTATGTTATTTATTGCTAATTTTATTGCAGAAGCCCTCATTTGCTGATATCTAGTGTATGAGATCATTGCTTACATATATAGACTTGATAATTGCTGAAATATCTCTCACATCTTCAATCAATCAATTGTCTTGTCTCGTTTTCAACCTTTCCCTTGAAACTAGCATATCATCGCAAGTGACCAAGAGAGGGGGCTATAGACTTGTATTCAAATTTCTATAGGATCCCTTGAGGTCACAAGGGAAGACACTGTTGTGTTGGATCTCCTTCCATCACTAAAATGAGGGGAGTGTTTACTAAGGTGATAGTGGTAGGCATTCCTAGTGTGTTACACTTGATTACCACTTGTGAGAGGCTTTGCACAAGTACAAATCATGTGATAATGAGTTGAACAAGGGTTGGGGTGGTCAATAGGGTCTAAATTTTTAGGTTGTTCAAGTTCTTCTAGGTCTTGACCATATAGGGCTCTTGAGGTAATATAATCTATGGGCAGGAACTTCCAAGTCTCCTTACCTTCCACAACTCTAATGATTCATTTGGCATATCGAACTTGGGAATGTGTTTGGGTGGCAAAAGTACCCTTTCCTCCTTTCTCCCTAGAAGTGTCGCAGAGGCTCTAGGCTCTAGCTAATCCTATGTAATCCTTTGTCTCTATTAGAATTGGCCCACGAAACATTTTCGAGAAGCTTCTCTAGCTTAGCATAGGCATGGGTTTATGGAACCTAGCATGAAAAGTAATACACATGAATAGTAGCTAGCACCTTGGTGCAAATTTAAAATTTTCTTGCAACAAATAGAGGTCGCAAAATCCATTTATCAATTTTCTTCAAAACTCTTAACAACACTACTTCCCATAACAACTTTAGGGAGGCTTCGAAGGCAAAGGGAATTCCCAGGAATTTGAACACTTTCCTGGGTTGCACCCACAATCATCCTAGGATTAGAAACTATTCGAGGATCTCCTACTGACTCCGTCAGTAGAACTAAGTTTTGTCCATTTTCAATTTTGACCTAGAGGATTTATTGAAAATTTGCAAGAAATCCAGACTCCATGGTGTTGTCTAGGGTTTGCTTCTCCTCAATGATTGTCAATCATCTGCAAAGTGTCCATTTATGAGCTGACCATCATTAGGACTGAAAAGGGTATTATATTTGATGAAGATTTGTGCTATTTTATTGTGAAGAAGATAGCCAAGGGGTTCAACAACAGATACTTATAGATTATAGACATTTTCAACATTTTTTTTTATCAAGCTTGAGGTAAGAGACTCCAAACACACCCTCTGTGTTAAGTTCATTTTGTTGATTTTTCAATAAGCAAGGTTTAAGCATGAAGTTCATTCCATTTTATCATTTTACTTAAACCATAAACAATTTTGTTGCAGCAACCAAGATCACAAGAAGAAACACCATGCACAAGTACACAAGAAGTATCCAGGGAAACCCTTCTCAACAAGGGAAGAAAACCCAACCAATCCTTTGCTATATTCTTCAAGAGAAAGACCTCCACCACTAAGAAAACCTAGCACACAAAAGGGTGCTCACAAACCCTAGAAGACTAGCACCCAAGAGAGGTGTGCACTTTTCCCAAGAAGATGTACTTGCTGAATTTTTCAAACTCACACAAAAGATATGATTCCTCAATGGGGAATTTACCTTTACTTATATTAGACTTGACCTGTTAACAAAAGTGTCTATTGGCACAACAGGGCCGACCTCTCTATCTCATAATATAATTAATATTAACCAGATTAATTATCTTTTACATTTATTATCAATCACATTAAGGTGGGGCTGACCTGTACCCTTTACATTACAATTAGGGTTATAGGCAGTTCTGACTCTTGAACAATATAGCAAGGGATCTCATACACCCACTAGTGCTCAACCACTAGGGGCACATCCATAGGGATGTCCATATCTCTGGCTCACTGCATTACACAGAAGAACCACTCTCACTAGTGCTCAACCACTATGATCACGTTCACCTGTGCTTGTCCACAGGCACGTCCACTCAACAGATCTTCTTTCCCACTGCATTACACAGGAGAGTCATCTGGAGTTCATCATCAACTCTCTGCTCAAAGGAGGCTAATACATCATCTTCATCTCTGTCTCATGACGATGCACCCAACTCTTTGGGAATTCACACGTTCACCTTGTGCTCAACCACATACATGTCCAACTCTGCAGATCTCCTTTCTCATTGCGTTACACAAGAGAATCATCTGGAGTTCTTCTCAACTCTCTGTAAGGAGGAGGCCATCTCTACGTTCCATCTCTGTCTCAGATAGGAACTACACACCCCTCTCAGGGGCTCTCTCTCAGGTTTGTGTCCTGGAGAATGTCTCACTTAGCTGCAATCATCAACACATTTATGGGTTATTTTTTCATTTAAGAAAGGAAATGGAGCTATTATTTATTATTTTCTTAGAGCATGCCTTCTAGCTTGCTTCAGAAATAGAGGATAACTTTTACTAGTCAAAATAAGTTGGTTTCCTCTTCTCAACCCTTGTCACTTCCAAGGGCCAACCTAATAGTAGTGGACACAACTTGGGGTCTCTCAACACCTACTACTAGGAAAAAAAGGGAGAGGAATTGGTGCTCCTACCACAAAAAGTACGAGCATTTTGATGATGAATTCAAGGTTCTCTAGGCCAAGATCACTAGGAAGGCTTAAGCACTTCTCACTAAATAACAAAAACTTGCTGGAGACATAGATGTAAAGGTCATTAGTACCACCTCTACAATTCTTCATTTAGCGTTGATGGACACCACGCAAACGATGATGATGAAGAAGCTCTATTCAGTGAAAACTGCCAGGTCAAGGATTGGTTAGCTTCCATCATTATGGACAATGGAAACTAGAGGAGTTTGGTATCCCAATAGTGGGTTGCAAACCTAAAGTTCTAAACAACACCTCATCCCAAGTTGTATCTACTTGAATGCGTCAAGGAGCACGGAAAATCTACATGTAGCATTTGGAAGTGTTACATCCTTTATTATTGGACCCTTTCATGACACAGTGGAGTGTGATTTCATGCCTTTTAGTTGTTTTTGCTTGATTGTGGGTGGGCCATACCATTCGACTAGGCATGTGAAACATGATGGGTTACTTCAAGAATCAACACCTATAGGTTGCACAAGGTTGGTAAGATATACAAACTCACCTCCACTTCTCCTTCTATTGTGCCACATATACTTTTTGGTATTTTAAGGCGTTGTCTAACTGTTCTACGAAATGTTTTTTTTCGCCGGAATCCGACGACACAAATTTGCATGAAATCAATATTTTTGTTGTTTAAAATCCATTTCTGAATGAAGAAATGGGTTCGACATGCTGAAAAACCCTTGGGGCACTTGGATTATATAGAATTAATCACTCAAATCTGTAGATCTAACAATTTCTTATCGGATTTTGGGCAAATGTTCTCGAAGCAAATCGTCGGAGAAGAGTCATTTCGTAGAAATTTTAGACTACGACGTATTTTAATTGTTAAACGGGTAACTGATAGCAAATTCTTGTCATTGTGTGTTGTCTGACTAATCAAGGAAGACAATAAAAGGAAGTTATCTCCCTATGATATACAATGGATTGTTGACTCATACAAAGATGTATTTGAAGAACCCAAGCGTTCACCTTCCCTTTAGAACACACAACATGCCATTGAACTTGTTCATGGTTCTTCCTTGCATACCACACCTCATCCAAGAAGATTTAAAGATTGAGAGGTAGATCACACAAGTTTTGGAGGATGGCAAAATCATGCCTAATACATGCCCTTGCAAATTTCTTGTTTTGTTGGTACCTAAGAAAGAGAAATAGGAGTGGTGACTTTGCACAGATTACAGGGCCTTCAACAAGGTCACCGTTAAGAATTTCTATCCTCTACTGTAGATTGATGACCTTCTTGATCAACTCAATTGGGCCACGCACTTCACCAAGTTGGACCTCACTTTAGGTTATCACTAAGTTTGGATGGAACCTATTACCTCCCAAATTGAACTTGATGATGAAATCCCTAATTTCCTAAGTAACCTATCCTCTTCACTTTACGTCGATGCTCCTCTAGCTCAAGGGGGGTATCCTTAGTAGGATTACTAAAGCTAAGCAATGAAGCACAAGGTGATGTAAGAGTATCTTTAGTAAAACAATGTTTTTGGTATTTTTAGGATATAAAAGAGGTGATGAGAGGAAATAGAGATTAGTGCCAAATCCAACAAGGGAAATGGAGTCAAGGTTAATCTAAGGGGGCTTATGGGGTCAAGAAGAAACACCTCTTCAAAATGGCCTATTTTCTCTATGGATCAGAATGAGGAGAGTAGGGCCAATGAATCAATAGTATCCTATCTAATCAAGATGAAAATGAAGACCAAGACCCTATAATGACAGGGTCTTGAAAGGAACACCTTCACTAGAAAACTCAACTATAGCTTAGTAATAGTAATTAATACCCTTGCCAGGTTTCCTAAAAGATAGACAAAAAAATGAATTAAATACTTACCAAACTAAAAAAGGAAATAGGAGAGGAATTACCCCAAAACAATTTCCTTCCAAGTGGTAGACTTTACCCTTCAATGGATCGATTTTGCTAGCTTTGTAGAAGACTTGAAAATCCAGAATCAATCTTTATGCACCAAATAGCAACCAAGGGAGAAGAGCTTCAAGAATTGACACCAAATAGTTATGCATCCCACAAAGAAAGATCCCTTATATATCACATATGCTTCAAGAAATATATGTCAATTAAGCTCCAAGGAGGGGAAGCTCCAAAGATCCAACCATGAGTACAAATGAGGAAGGGATACTCTTTATATAGAGCTTAGCTCAACTTTCTTTACAATAAAATAATAATATCTCATGTGAAAACCGTAGATCTAGCCTAGGGAGGAATAAATAACTATTTCCTCCAACTAATTATTCAACAATATATAAAATAATGAAGTGGTCAAGGCCACATGTACTGGTCTCCAACGAACATATGCCTAAGAGAGTGGGACGTCTCCATCAACAAAGGAATGAGATGAGTCAAAGGTGCAATGTCTAGCCTCCAAAGGTCTCCAAGTGGATAGATCCATAAGCAACTTCTCAAAGTAGGCAATAAAAATCTCCTAGATCTCCTCCAAGGTGGATGTGTAGCTCTCCAAGGTGAAATGTCCCAACAAGCAATCAATAGAAACTCCCAAGAGTGGATGACCTCAAATAGATGCATAAAACATGGGCCATGTGGCCTCAAGAGCTAGGGTGCTCCTCACCATGGGAATATATCAATAATGATCTCCTTGAATGACCAAAATTATTAAGCCAAAAGGTGGGGAATTCCTCAAACGAATGGTCAAAACGCGGTGAGAATTTTCTTGAGGTAGATTTTGAAAGCACCATAACTATGTCAATTTTTGTTGAAATTTCTGTTATGACCCAATTTTGGAAATCTTGTGGCCACTCTACATCTAATGCCATTGATCTAATAGAAATTTGGGCACTCTGTCAAAATATGATTGTTCTTGAAGCTAGGCCACCCTCAAAATATGCAATGAACCCTAGATCTAGGGTTTGGTACCTCCTAGATCTTCTCCAATGTGAGATAGATTCAACTATTAGTGCAAGAAACTTTGTTCAAAATGTATGTCTCCTCAAAATAGGGCATGCAACCATGAAGAACCTCCTTAAGAGACTTGTGGCATCTCCCAAGGTGAGATGTCCCATCAACAAGAATGTTAAAATGTGCAAAGTAACCTCCAAAGTGGATGTCATTCTCAAATCAAGCAAGTGGATCCATGATACAAGGCCTCAACATGTGGAATGCCAACAACACTCAACCATATTCATGAAAAGAAGGGACGACCCCCTTTAATCCAACAATATGCCTCAACATGTGTGTACAATAATTCCCAAAATGGCATGTGTGGACCAATAAAGCATGAGGAGTAGTGGTTCCAAGTAAGAGTAAGTCAAAATATGCCATGAACCCATATGTCAAGTCATCAAGAGTTCCCACCAACTTGTTAAGGAGAAGGAMAACCTCATTAAAACATGCATGAAGAGAAGATAAGTGTGCACATGCCTCCAAATGTGGCGTAGTAAGGGGAGTGCTCAAGGTGATGTCATGCTCCATGTTACAAGTAATCCATCCACATGTGAATATCATCCATAAGAGCTAGGGAGTTGGAGAAAAGGAGCTCTAACCATTCTTGTGTTAATCCATCCAAGTAACAAATCATGTGTAAGCAAGTGAGTGTATTTGAGGCGTTCTATGCCATGATGAAGCTGACCAAATGATCAAGCCAATGCAATGTCCACTTTTCTTGGGAGTGCATGAGAATCTCAGAATCTCGACATGTACTTGTTAGCAATGACCACTATCATCAAGAAAAAAAATTGTGGTGGGATGGATCCACATCAACAGCCCTAAACACCTCATCACAATCCTACCTAATCCATTACACCAATAGTTCATAATTGGATTTTACGAAACAAGGCACTAGTCATCAATGCCAATGTCAACATGAAATGAAATCTAATGCTCACATGTTGAGCTTATTCATGCTACTCTAATGCTCAAGGGAGATTATTCTTTCTCCTAACCTCCTCTAACATTGGAGAATGAGCTTTCTCGGTGAAATCATAAATCCAATGTAACCACCTTATCATCTCATCAATACCATGACTTGTTCCCTCGTGTTTGGTTATCATCCAAAACAATGATACATCAAAAGTGAAGTACATACATGCTGGAATATCCATGAAATGATGGCTGGAATAAAACATGATACCATGTGCATGATCAAAGTCATGCCAAAAATGGCATGCTCCACTACAAGCCTCCTCTATCCAAGCTTGGATAGGGCTGGTATACACATCATTTCTGCAATAAACTTCATGAGACAATCCCATATTATTTTCTACAACATCATCATTACCTCCCTCAAGCAACAAAGGCTTAGGGGGATCTACAAAATCATTCAAAATGTCATGGCTATCATCCAAGTAAGATGTATGTGAGAGATGAGACAAAATTCTAGCTTTAGAAAAAAATTTAGTCCCTCATCTAAGGTTTGGAAATTTGGAATCCTCCTTTTGATGGCTGAAATTTTCTGCAAAACAAATCATCATGAAAGGTTTGTTGGCCCATACAGTCTTTTGCATCAAAAATACCATTTCCTGCTAAAATTGCATGCAAAAGAGAAGAATAAAATGAATAAATAGGTGGTTGGAAATTTATTCAATTAAAACCCTACTATACCATACAATTTCCAACCACTAAATCACATTTTCCAGCTGAAAAATCAAGCATATCTTCTCCAATACATGAGGAAGAAGATGGCTGGAAAATTTCTTCATTTTTTGCATCACAAATTTGCTCTTTATGCTGGAAAAAATATTCACAAAAACCTATATGACATGGCTGAAAATGCTGCAACAAATCCTCAAGAATGAGAGTACATGGCTGGAAAAAATCTGTACAAATATTTTCACAAGGCTGCCCAAAATCTTCATCATAAATAGGGACATATGGCTGGAAAATACATCCACATCTGCTGAAACTGCAGTCTGCTTCTTCTTCTTATTAGGAGACTTTCCAGAATAGTGCCCAAACTTGTGACATGCAAAGCACTTGACGTTGCTCATGTCTTTCTTCCCTTCACCCTTCTGTTTGTTCCCATCCTTGGAACCCTTCTTGGACTTCTTCTTGCCTTTAGCTGCGAGTGCCACATTCTCCTCTTCATTACCATTGGATGAACTCCCTTGTGAAATATCCCTGATCCCGCTGATCAAGACATTTGCTATTGATCTAATGTTATGTCTTGCAGATCTGATACACTGGGGATTTTTGGATGTGTTTCAGTTGTGTGTTTGAGATCTTTAGGTTATTGCATGTGCATGTTGCGTATTTAAGGTTTAAAGTTTAAACAACATATAAAGGATGCATGCGGAAGTAAAGACCATCAACTGCCCATTAACATGTATTATGCGACTCAAGCACGGAAATACAATAACACACTGGAAATATAGAGTATAATCGTTAGCTAGATCTCATGGATCGTCACTGGAATACAATCAAATTGCATAAAAATACTTGTGATCAAAAGATGAACGCAGATCTGATGCATGCACGGATAGATCGACAGGAATATGCGATGCCGGAGAAATCCGGTAACCGCTACCAGCTGGAAACCTCGTCCGGAAGGATAGACCGTCAGAATGAGCTGGAAACTGCTCCAATAGAAGTGCCCTGGCCTCTAGATTGAAATGGATGAGTGTCGTATGTCAGATCTGGTCTCTGAGGCACTGGATTTGGACCCCTGGGGGGTTTGCGCACCTCCTGGGACACTGGATGCGCCCCAAATGATTCCACCAATGGAATCTGCTGCTATAGGACTCAAAATGATTGTCT
>ML795958.1:292773-311020 GCA_009831015.1 Picea engelmannii
CAATATTGATCTGAACAAAAACAATTGACCTATACCCCAAAGAATATCGATTCCAATACAATTCCGTCTCAAAGTATAAGTCATCTTGGGAATCGTCATACAACAGGTTCTTTCCACGAACCCTATAGATGCACAATCCCTCAGCAGATCAAATTAGGGTGGCTAGACCCTTTTACAATTCGACAATTCTGCAAACCACTTAAAAGACCATATAATCTCATGTTCTCAACCATCAACTCAAGAATGAAGAATCATGGGAAGATAGTACCAGCCATAACAAATGCATAACTTTTTACGCTTTGAGGACAAAACATCTTTAACAGGATAGGGAATGTAATATATATATATATGCCAAATAAATAATAATAATAAATGAATAATAACTAATACAACAAATTAAATGACAAATCCTAATTAAAGGACACGACTTAATCAAGGGACATGACCTATCAACCATTGTGTAGTCTATGCTATAAGTACACCATCACATGGCTTTGTAATCATATCATATTATTCATTCATATTCATATTCAATTATTTACTTTTTTTTTTAATGGATTTTTGTCTATTGTTCTTCTTATGTTGGATATTTCTATAGTAAATGAACTTTATTTCAAAACCAAGTCATAGTTCTAGTGATGACTTGGTAACCTTGATCCTTTGTAATTCATAAGAAATGGTTAATTTCCAACAATTCTTTTTTTCTTTATTTGAAGTTATAATGCACAAGTGGTGCCAATTTAGACAAGGGATGCCTAGACATCCTTTAGTAAGTTAAGGGACGTCCAAGCAATCTTGTGCATCCAAGAGGACATCGGGGATGTCACCCAAATGTCCCCTTGATAGGGTGAAATATCGCCACTGCCCCAGGATGTGTGGGATGTCATTAAGGAGGACATCCCATATCATCCTCCCAACCACTAGGAGATGGGGAAAAGCTAGAATGCGTCCCAGTACAACAATAATGTTAAATATTCCTGATATTTATCCTAGGCGTAAATGCATGGAAATTATACCCATATTAGGTGGTTTACAGGTTCTTTCATGAAATATGAGTTTTATGTTGTATTTACTTTTCTTTGTACTGTTGAAGGCATTGAGTAAGACATAATATAAGGTTTATGCATTGATATAAGAATGATAACCCTCTCCAATTTTTATTTTCATTTCATTGCATCTTATTTTAGAGGGTACTTTGCACCCCACCTTTTTTCCAGATATTATAGCTGGTTGTAGTCACCAGTCCCTATGACCTATTTTGGTATTTACTGGACATTAACACAAATTTCAATTTCAATTTCTCAACTCCGTGTGATTCTTCATGAAGGATAAAAGAACGATCTTGATGGAGGATAAAAGAACCATTCCTAAAAGCATGCCCCTGGCTTCGACCCTTATTAAATATTGTCATAATAAGCTATACTTGAAAAGGTACGATTAGTGATAAATTCAGATTCAATATTAACCAATTGCAGGAATTTACATTGTACCTTTTTTTAAGAAGTTTTCCACAAGATGATGTGTCTTTGTTTGCGAGTTTAAGAGAAGACTATGACTGGGGAGAGGAAGACAAGAAATCTATCTATTGTCTCATTTCTTTGATTCGAGGAATTTTTATTTTCCCTTCAAGATAGCTTATTATTATTTTTCATTGCAGGTCAAATGTGGTGTAAGAGGCAACTTTGGTCCAGCTTGTAATGCTGTTGGAATGGTTGATCGCTATGTTCTCGGCATTGAACATTTATACCAGCGTCCAGTGTATCGACGAACGAAGGTATATAATTTGTTGATTTGTTGTCTCCTGTTATTTTTCTTCATTGTTTTGTATTGCAAAATTGCTTGGCCTTTTAATATATAACAGGTAAGTGTTATACACGTAAAATACTTATCATTTCCTCCCATGGACATTTCAACCCACTTAAGATGGTTAAATGTCTACGCGGATACAAAACGTGCTATATACACAGCTAGACATAGTATCTGATCAAGCATATATAAGACCAGTTTCTGGAACCGCATCAAACATATAAGGAAAAATCTCTAGTAACTTAGCAAAGAAGAGTCTCCA
Source organism: Picea engelmannii (assembly GCA_009831015.1). NCBI lineage: Eukaryota > Viridiplantae > Streptophyta > Pinopsida > Pinales > Pinaceae > Picea > Picea engelmannii. The sequence continues at coordinate 294,842 of ML795958.1, forward strand.
ATATAGGCTTCATTTTCGTGCCCGTACACAGTTTCTTCTATTTTTCCAAGGCTTCAATTTCTCTGCTACAGTGTATTCAGATCCAGTATATAAAGGTCTGAATTTTTCCTAGGTTGGTTCAAACCTGAACCAGCTATTAGTTGGGAACAACCTGATGAAGGTTATGGCAACGAGACTGCAAATTTCAGACAATAGCTTACATAGCACAGATCAAATTTTTCCTACATCATTTAAGTGGTTACAGACCAAATTTAGAGAGTGAATAGCTGAAAGAGCGGTTAGAGAGCCAATTCAGACGCAACTATTACAGACTATACATGTTAAAACCAAATTCTCGAACAACTTTCTGAACAAATAAGGAATTCTTGTAGGTTTTAACTTCAGACAATTTGTTGAATCAAACACAAAATTGAATCCTTTCCAATGCTGAATTCCAAGCATAAATAGAACATAAACCAAGAGATTCTAGCAACAATTGCAGTACACTAAATGCGTTGCACCTCTTGCTTCCTTCATAAGAAAACTGGAAGCTAAGAAAGGGGTGACGCCTTAGAATGCCCCACCTTTACTATGAACATCTTTTGTGGAGCACCGAAAGCTATTCCAAACAGAATCAGAAAAAGCCTTTAACAGGAAACCTGAAATTTTGAGTTTTTGTAGATATACTATCTCAGGTTTCTATTGTCTAATCATATCGGCAATTATATACTTATTATTAATGTAAGATGCAACTCTCACATTCCAAGACAAGATTTTAGCAATTATCGTCAACCATAGAATCAGGGATTCCCAATGCATCATAGACATTGGACAATTTAGTGCCATTTTCTTTACCAACTTCCTTTGGAGCATCCAACAAATGAAGTTTAACCTTAGCTTCCCAGATGAAGTTCTTTTGTGTAATTTTGAATCCTACGAAGAGGAACATGTCTTTTATACTGCTTGATACAATATGAACTGAAGAAGCCTTCTTAGTAACCATGAGGGGCGGTTCATTTTTCTTGGGATTCTGACGACAGCGTTACCCTCAAAGGTTCTTAATCTCATACCCTGAAACTGGACAAGCTTCCACATTAGGGTTTGTAGGTATACATTCCTCATGAGATTTTTTGTGTTTTCATTTCCTCTTTTACTCCTGTTGCTTCCAACCTGCCTCAATGTCCTTCAGTTTTTCTTGTTTAAAGTCTGTTGTTTCCCTTCTTCCTTAATTTATCTAGAACAATTCCTTCTCAAGGGACAGTCCTGTAAAATTTTCAGACCCCACCCAGTTTCAAGTCTCATTGAGACATCTCATTGTTAAATGCCCAAACCCCAGTTTTATGACAGCAATAATTTCTCAGCATATAAACAACAATAAATGCAGAAATAAATATTCCAACAGCAGCACAATAACTCAGAAATAAATGCAGAGATTTTTGGTCAAATTGACCCTGGAAAAACCCACGAGGGGAAAACCAGTGAGAGAGGGGCTTTTTATTATTCTGAGATGAGAGAATTAATGTCTTTTACAGCAGTGAAATTATCAGCAAATCACACAAACTTATCTCAAGAATGTGCACAGAAATCTTCCTCGAAAACAGTGACAAAAATGTATTGAAATTTGTGCCCAGAAAACAGTGCTGTACGGCCCTCGAATTTTGTGCCTCCTTGCTGTATGAACTGTATGGAATTTGCTCAGAAATTCGTGCCAACTCCTGCTGTCTCGATTTCTGTGTCAAAACTGCTGTATGGAAGCCTTGAAATTTGTGCCAACTCTGCCTCAGAAATCTGCAGTACGGCCTCCTCGATTTCTGTGCCTTTTTCTGCTGTACGGCCTCTTCAAAATCTGTACTGTACGGCCCAGGTTCTTCTGTAACTTATCCTCGATTTGCATGCTGTAGTGATGCCTTGGTAACCGTGCCCTTACCAACAACTTTCTCTCCTTCTCTAGCTCAATTCTCTCTTGTTCTCTTTCTCTCCTCAAAACTCATGAAGAAGTGAGAATGGTGTGTGCCCTCCTTACCCTAGTCGACTTAATGAGGGAATATGAAGAGTCACTTAATCCAATGGTGGAGATTGAATGAGATGAGTGGTTGAGATTGAAAGTCTATTCACTCACGCTCTTCACATAATTCATAAAGTCACCTTTTAATTTATATCTCATAAATTAAATGACTAGGGTTCACATTAGGCATTTTCCCACCCCCTAGGCGCCTAGGTGATGAGTGTAATGTTCCCAAGCCAATATGCAAGGAACATCATGGTTTTGGTGTCTTTTTAAAACTTTTCTGGTTGTGGTATTTTGTCAAACACTTTGCTTACAATTACGCTTAGGGTTTTACTGATGGTTTATATATGTGTTTGCAGCAATAAACAATAAGATACAATCATGGAAAATACCTCAACCATATGCAAGATCAACAATATGATAGACAAGCCAAAACATCTCAGATCTGATATTATTCATAAATAGAAGAACCTGCTACAATGAGAAGGCCAATCTGGAATGCTCAACAGATGGCTCCAATAAAGAAGATAGAGGCTGCTACAAAATACTCCAATAGAAGATGCCACAAGCCTCCCAAGGCCGAATACTCACTGAAGACCAATGCAAGAGTAGATTTGGGCCGTAAGAAATGCTAAACCCTCAAGCTAGAAGATGCCACGCCCTGCTGGAATGCTGAAGCTCCTCAATAATTCGGCCCAACTGAAGGAAGCCTCCAAATGAGTCCAAAGTGAGTGGACTAGTAGATCGGGTCACTGCAAGAACAACCCAGGTGCTCAAATCTCCAAGATCCCTCTCAAACCCCATGGATCTGAATCTCCTCCAAGGAATGGTGCGCCCCCCTGGATGCCTGAAACCCTAGATAATTCAGCCTCCCTCCTAGAGACCTCCAACAGCTCCACCAATCCACTAGAATGATAGATCGGGGCACGACAATGAAAACTCAAGTGCTCAACTAGGCAAAATACCTGCTAGACCCTTAGATGTAGTCACCCTACAAAGAATGGTGCACCCTCCTCTTAGGGAAATCGTCCCACTCTCAAATGCAAATCAATCCTCCATAAGAATACCTCCGAAAACATCCAATAATGGTGCTATGGTACCTGCAAGGAAAACTCAATACCTGGATTCCCAAAATCTCTTCTCCTCGGCTAGAACGAATCCTCGCTCAATGGATGGTGCGCCCCTCTTGCTGGAAACCCACAACTGGTGCACCCTCTCTCTCTGTGCACCTGTAATTGATGTAGAATCCTCCTGCAACTGAGTATATCTGGAACTAGAATGGTGTGGGAGAATATTGCATCTCCGAGACCAAGCTTGGGACAAGCTAGGTGGAATCTTTCACCACCGAATCGTCCTCTAGGGTTTGTTAAGTCAAAACCCTCAAAAGCCCCAAGAGATGGGCCCTCTAGCTAGAAGCCAGATATCCAAAATGATAAACATAAATGAATGAATGAATAGAGGCCCTTTTTCCTTTATACTTCCTTCTCACCTTCTTCCTCCAAAGTAACTTTCATTTTATTAATATTTAATTAATTAATTAAATCACTTTAATTAATTAGTTAACCTTTTTACCTTTGAAAAGCGCCTTATCTCTCCTTGTGGCTTCCTTGGCCACTGAAAATCACTTCTCACCATCCCATCCTGTAGTGTTGCTCCTCCCGATTCCAAGGAGCTATTACACTGAGAGGTTCCTCCAAGTAATGTGCCCAAAATGACCTCTTTAGTGAATTTAATTAACTTATAGATCAAAATTCTCAAAATCATGGAAATCGTCGGAATGCAACGAAACCAAGGCCAACCTGTGCAGAATGGATCATAATGATGAAATGGGATGAGCGATGCAAGCCGAACCCCAAAATGCATCTCAATAATCCATGTACTCGCTATAATATCCATCTGGCTACTCTGGTCATCATAAACCTCTGCAATGTGATGATGTCCCAAAGTGGGGACATTACAATGAGAAACACTTGTCTAGGTACTTTTTAATTATTTTTAACACTCCCTCTTACCGAGGAAGGTGTTACTCACCACCCCAAGCTTATCTCTGAAAGGTGCAAACTTTCCTTTCCCCAAAGCTTTTGTGAGTATGTCTGCAACCTGCTCATTTGTGGATATACACTATAGCTCAACTGCTTCTCTCTAAACATAATCCCGCATGAAGTGATATTTTATCTCAATGTGCTTAGACCTGTCATGAAAAACTAGATTCTCATAGAGTTTGATACAACTCTAATTGTCACAGTAAATCACAGTCGGTCTCAACTGCACATCAAATAATCCCAACAACAACTTGCGAAGCCAAATTGCCTCACAACTAGCTTGACTGGAATCCATATACTCAGCCTCTATAAAACTCAAATCCACTGACTTCTTATTCCGACTGAACCAAGACACCACTGCTGAGCCCAATCCGAAACAACCTGAAGTACTTTTCCTGTCACTAACACATCCTACCCAATCTGAATCAGTATAGCCCACCAATCGAACTCCATCCCCCTTCAGATAGTCCAGGCCATAATCCATTGTACCACATAGATACCTGAGCACATGTTTTGCTGCCACCCAATGCACTCTCCTAGGCTCCACCATAAACTGACTAAGAGTGTTGACAACAAAACAAATATTTGGTCTGGTGTTGACCAAATACATCAACGAACCCATCAACTGATGATATAAAGTGGGATCAACCAACTGTGACTCGGAAGCATTGAACTTCTTCCAGTTGGTAATCATGGGTGTGTACATGGGCCTACAATCCTCCATTTGGAATCTCCTCAGAATGTCAAAAGCATACTTCCACTGTCCCAGAAAGATGTGTCCAGGCTCTTGCCAAACCTCCAACCCCAAAAAATAATGCATCGGTCCAATATCTTTCATCTCGAACTCTGAAGCAAGGCTCTCCTTGCAGCTAGTAATGCGTCTCTCAACCCCTGTAATGAAAATATCATCAACATATAGCAAGAGTATGAGAGGATCCTCTCCAACCACAATGAAGTACAGGTTGGGATCCGCCTCACTCTTATCGAAGCCCAACTGCTGCAAGTAGGCATCAATCCTAGAATACCAAGCTCTGGAAGCTTGTTTCCTCTCATACAATTCCTTCTTCAGTTTGCAGACATGAGACTCTCTCCCATGCACCTCAAAGCCCAATGGCTACTCAATGTACACCTCCTCCTGTATGAGACCATTCAGAAATGCGGTCTTCACATCCATCTGATGGATCTTCCAACCCATCTCTGTTGCAATAGAGATCACTGCCCTGATCGAGGTATATCTAGCAACCGGAGTGAAGGTCTCATCATAATCAACTCCCTCAACCTGTGAGAACCCCCGAGCCACAAAAAGAGCTTTGTACTTCTCAATGATGCCATCTGCAGCATATTTGAGTTTGTAGAGCCACCTTGAAGTCACCACTGACTTCCCCTCAGATCTAGGAACAACCTCCCAACATCATTCTTCAGGATGGAATTGTACTCTTCCATCATGGCATCTCTCCAAACTCGTCTTCCAGCAGCCTCCTCAAAAGTGGAAGGCTCAGACTCCCTGACGCTGCTCACCATCGCAAGATAGCTGCAAAATCTCTCAGGAGGTTTACTCTCCCTCACAGCCTGCCTGGGATTCCCCACAGATCCTTGTGCCTCCTTCAGAGTGTCCATAAGCCACTTGAGCTTCCTCCTCTCTGAAGTAGTGTCCCGTGGAGGGGGCTCCCGCTGCTCAACGCTATCACCTGAAGACTGTGAACCTCAAGTAGAATCTGGAGCTTACGATCCTGAAATCTGAGGATCAATAACCTGTGATCCTAACATCTGTGGCCCTGTGCCCTGTGGACCACTCATCACTGAAACTGGTGGACCTGAACTTTGAGTCACTGAAGTTTGTTGTGGACTCACCTGAATCTGAGGTGATGACTGCTCACCCTTCTCATCCCCTCGTGAATTCCTAAAGGCTCTATCCTCCTCAAATCTCACATCCCTTCTCACAATAGTCTTCCTCAAGGAAGGGATGTATATGTGGAAAGCCTTTGAAGTCTTGCTATACCCAACAAAAATCCTCTTTTTTGTCGTGGGCTCTAGCTTTGTCCTCTTCTCAGAAGGGACATGTGAATATGTAATGCACCCAAAAATCCTAAAGTGCCCAAACTCAGGCTTCTTCCCAGAGAAAGACTCCTCAGGAGTCTTATCCCCCAATGCTTTGTGTGGACTTCTGTTCTGCAGATAAACTGCAGTGTAACATGCCTCAGCCCAAAGGAAGAGTGGCAACCCCTGATCATGAAACATGTCTCTCGTAGCCCCAACTATGGACCTGTTCTTCCTCTCAACAACCCCATTCTGCTGTGGGTTGTAAGGAATAATCAACTCCCTCTTAATGCCCTCTCCTGCAAAGAAGTCATTAAAGTTCTTGGAGGTATACTCACCCCCATTATCTGTCCTGAGTACTCTAATTTTCCTCCCAGTCTGGTTCTCCACAAGAGCTTTGAACTCTTCCAACCGATTGAAGACTTGTCCTTTGGTCTTCATGAAGAAAATCCAAGACTTCCGAGAGAAGTCATCAATGAATATGACATAGTACAAACAACCACTCAAAGATGCAGAAGACATATGACCACATACATCAAAATGAATTAGATCAAGTATACTTGCTGCTCTACTATCACTGCTTGGAAAAGCAGTCTTGGTGTACTTCCCCAAAGCACACCCCTTGCACAACTCCTGGTGCTCTGTACTAAACTCTGGCACTCCAATCACAATCTCCCTCAGTATCCTTAGAGCCCCATGATGCAAATGGGCCATCCTCCTATGCCATAGCTCACAAAGATCACTGCTGCTGGTAGTATGATACAATGCACTACCTGGCTGATACATGAGTTTTTACAACTTATCATGTCGAGTCCCAATCACTTTGGTCGAAGTGATATTGGACCCCTTGGGAAATAGGAGCACCTGTCCATCACGGAACAACACCTCATATCCCCTCTCCTCAATAGTAGAAACTGAAATCAAGTTCTTCTTCAAGCCAGAAACATATAGGACATCTCTCAACAACATAGGAGGTTGAGACTCCCTTTGAAATGATACTGTCCCACTACCAACTGCCTTGACCACCCGGTCATCTCCAAGCACTACCTCAAGATCACCAATCTGTGTAAGATCTGTCAAATGCTCACAAACACTTGTCATATGACGGGAGGCACCACTATCAATATACCAAACATTGGAATGTGTGGCTCTAGTGGAAAGACACACCACTAAAGAAAACTCCTTGTCGAACCTGGTGGAAATCTCCTCCACCTCTGCTGAAGCTGTTGTCTGCTTCTTCTTCTTATTAGGACATTGTCCCACATAGTTCCCAAACTTGTGACATGCAAAGCACTTGACTTTGCTCATGTCCTTCTTTCCTTCACACTTCAGCTTGTTCCCTCCCTTAGGACCCTTTTTGAACTTCTTCTTGCTGTTAGCAACAAGAGCCACATTCTCCTCATCATTACCAGTAGATGAACTGCCATGCACTTACCCTCTTTGGGTTTCCTCCTGAACAAAGTCATCCCAAAGACGTTCCCACTTGGGAAGGTTCTCCCTTGCCACAATGCCCTCAACAAAAGCAACCCATTATTTGGTCACCCCATTCATTGTTGTCCTCACAAGTTCACTGTCAACAATGGCCTCCCCAACAACACCAAGTTCATCTCTTACCTGTGTCAACCTGGTAAGATATGTGAGCACATTTTCAACCTTGGTCATCCTAATGCTTTCCAGTTTCTATCTCAAAACCATCTTTCGGTTATCATTTGTACTTTGATACAACTTTGTCAAGGACTCCCACATCTTATAGGCATTTGTCTTCCCTGTCACATGAGGAATCAAATGGTCCTTGATGGCATCAAGGATGATTCTTTTAGCCTTGATGCTCTTCTTAGTATAGCCTTGATGCTCTTCTTAGTATAGGGGTTTCTGGATGTGTTTTAGTTACTTGTTTAACATGCTTGGTGATTTTCACATGCGTGTGTCATATAAATAAGATTTAAATAGCATATATGACACATGCAGAATAAGGAACCAACACAATCTCTATAGCATGTATTATATGGAAAAAACATGAAATACACTGATATGCTGGAAGCAGATAAATAATCATCAGCTAGATCTCATGGATCGTCACTGGAATACAATGCAACTAATACAAAATACCCGTGATCAGAAGATGTGGGTAGATCTGCACATGCACGGATAGATCGACAACATGCAACTTCGGAAAGTCACGACAACTGCTGCAAATACTGGATAAACTCGCCCTCGTGGATATACTCAACTGATCAGCCTAAAAAATGTCCCAAACTGAGGGCCCTGGCCGCTAGAATCCTCTTGATAACTGTCGGACTGAATATAGGCTCACTGAAGCTCTGGATGAACCCTAGATGATATCCCCTGGGGGGTTGCGCACCTCCTAGGCTCTGACAATGTGCTCTAGTGATTCCACCGACGGAATCCACTGATATCTGTCTCGAAATGTGCGCCCTAACCTCCTCTATACCAGGTCGGAAGGGTTTTTCTAGATCTGATCCGAAAATCCCCCTAGGAACCCAAACGTCCCTCCTCAAGTGTTGCGCACTTCCTCATTGTCGGATGCACCCTGGTAGATTCCACTGTCAGAATATGATGACTGATGGCTCAAAAGAAGCACCCTGGCCTCCTCTCAATTGGGTCAGGAGGAATTGACGAGATAATCCCTGGTCTCGTGCAACTACACAATACCCTCTCTAACCCTTGCGCCCTCACTGGCTGTGTTGCGCAATCTCGACAATGGATATGAATACTCCTAAACTGGCACAAAATACCTGGATGGTATCTCCGATAGGCTAGGGTGTGTCTTCCAACACCGAAACCGATTTGGGTGGTGGTTTCTTCCAGAAATCCACAAAACATCAAAGAGGTCGACTTCCTTCTTTGGAACTTGTTCCCAACATCAAATCATAACATAATGAAGAATTAGGTCGAATTACTCCTTTTATATCTTCCCTGATCTAATTCTCCATTGACATCACTTAAGCTAGGCGCTTTTCCTCCTAAGGTGAATGATTAATTAATTAAGTCTCCCCCTCAACACCTTTTCTTCTATTTCTCTGTTGACTTTAGCTTAAGTGACTTTTCCTGTGCTTTTTGGTTTAATCCATTGTTTATCCATTTATTCACCCTTATTTCTCCCCTTGTTCCCTGTTTGTGCCTGACTATAGTCTATTGGAAGAAATAGACTACTAATTCACTCCCTGCTGGCCTACTCTTGGGAATGAGACATCACAATCCTCCCTTCCCGAGATTGCTTGTCCTCAAGCAACATCAATCCTGGGTGCTGCAATATATGCTCTCCCTCCCATGTAGCATCCTCTACTGGAAGCCCCCTCCATCTGACCAAGCACTCCATGATGACCTTGCTCTTCAATCTGTTCTCTCTCTGCTCCAACACCGCCTCCGGTACTAGCTCCAACTGACCCTCCTCATCCAAGGGTGGAAACTCCTCTGAAATGCTAACCTGTTGTCCCACTACCTTTTTAAGGAAAGAAACGTGGAACACGTTGTGAATCTTGCTACCCTTCCGTAGCTCTAGTTCGTAGGCCACTTCGCCTACCTTCCTGCTGATTCTGAATGGTACATAGAATCTGGACTTCAGCTTCTTTGCTCCGCTTCTTTTCAAGGAAGACTGTTGGTACGACTGTAATCGCAGAAAAACCAAGTCCCCTACCTTGAGACTGTGCTCTATCCTCTACCTATCTGCATAGATCTTTTGTTGGTTTTGACCTGCCTATAAGTTCTCCTTTACCGCCCGTAGAATCCTCTGACTCTCCTCAACCCAGTCTTTGGCCCCCGAGACCCTGCTATCCCCAAACACAGTCTCAACAAAAGAGGGTGCATCGTATCCATACAATGCTCTAAATGACGACATCCTGATAGACATGTGGTAAGTTGTGTTGTAACAATACTCACCCATGTGCAACCATCTCACCCATGTGCGTTGTTGGCCCCCCACATAATTTCTCAGATACCCCTCCACCGATTTGTTGACAATCTTTGTATGTCCATCTATCTGTGGGTGGTAGCTGGTACTCGTGGCTAACTCTGTGCCCACCAACTGGAAGAGATCCTTCCAAAACGCGTTGATGAAGCACCCATCTCTGTCACTAACTATTTGCCTGCGTAAACCGTGCAACCAAAAAACCTCTCTGAAAAATAGCTCCGCTACCTGTATGGCCTTGTAGTCTGTGGGTATGGCAAAGAAGTGTGCAAATTTGGTCAGCCTGTCGACCACTACAAATATGCAATCTCTGCCCTGCACTCAAGGAAGTCCTGCAATGAAATCCATAGAAATGCTCCCCCATTTCTGATCTGGAATAGGTAGAGGCTGAAGTAGCCCCATGGGGTGTGTCTTCTCAGACTTGTTCTGCTGACAAGTCGTGCACTCCCGGATGTGTTTCAGTACATCATCCTTGAGACCCTTCCATGAGAATATCTCCCTGATCTTCCTATAAGATTTGAAGTGTCCTTGATGCCTGGTTGTAGGCGAATCGTGATAGACCTTCATAATCTTCCCTTTCAAGGTAGATTCTGGAACCAAATAGATCTAGTCCTTGTAGAAACTGACATCATCTAGCACCCGGTATCTATCATCAACTACCTGTCCATCCAATACCTCGCAAGCAAATTTGTTTTTAGAGTACTCCAACAAATGTGCTTTCCAGTCCATGCAAATATCCATCATCGAACACCCTGCTAGCCTCCTGGACAAGGCATCTGCTACGACGTTCCTTTTTCCTTTAACATACTCAATATCAAAGTCAAAGGCTTGGATCTTTGAAACCCACTTTTGCTATCTTTCGTTGAGGTCTTTCTGATCCAGGAAATAGTTGAGACTGTTGTGATCAGTCTTCACTACAAATATGCTACCCACCAGATACTGTCTGAATTTGGTGAAGGCATGCTTGATTGCCAACATTTCCTTGTCGTAAATCGAATAGAGTCTCTCTAACTCGTTGAGCTTCCTGCTCTCGAACATAATGGGATGGCCTCTCTGCATCAAAACTGCTCCAATCCCCACCCCTGATGTGTCGCACTCTAAGACAAACGACTGAGAGAAATCCGAAAGGGCTAGAACAAGGCATGTGCTCAGAACCTCCTTCATTTTCTCAAATGTTTGTTGTGACTCGACCGTCCAATGAAAAGCACCCTTATTGGTTAGATCTGTGAGCGGTGCTCCCAACTGTGAAAATCCTCTAACAAACCGCCTGTAGTAACTGCATAACCCAAAGAATGCCTTCAGCTCTATGAGGTTCTTGGGTGTTGGCCAATCCAGAATGGCCCTGATCTTCTCCTAATGAACCCGTACTCCCTGCTCATTGATGATATGCCCCAAGTACAGTAGTTCTCTCATCCCAAACTCACACTTGGACTCCTTGGCATATAATGACTATGCCTGCATAATGCCCAAGACCTCCTCCAAATGTGCCAGATGCTCATCTCATGTCATTCTGTAAATCAATATGTCATTGAAGAATACCAAAAGGTACTTCCTCAACTGCCCCTTGAAGATGTGATTCATGCAAGACTGAAAAGTGGCTGGTGCGTTGGTCAACCCAAATGGCATGACCAAAATGGCATCTGAACATTGTCTTCTCTATGTCCTGCTCCCTGATGCTAATATGATGATATCCCAAGCGCACGTCAATCTTGGTGAAGAAAACTGCCCCATGTAGCTCGCCCATCAACTCATCTATGCGCTGAATGGGGTACCTGTTCTTGATCGTTTTCTTATTGAGGGCTTTGTAGTCAATGCACATCCTCAATGTGCCATCTTTCTTCAGTACCAGAACGACTGGAGAAGCAAAAGGACTCGTATTGGGCCTGATGTGCCCCATCAGAAGCAATTCTTTGATTACTTTCTTGATCTCATTCTTGAATCTCTTGGGGTGCCTATAGGGCGCGATGATCATCGGTGTAGCTCCTGCCTCCAACTCAATAGTATGCTCGAACTCCCTATCTGGTGGTCTCCCTGGTGGTTTCGGCCCAAACACCGGCTCATAATGACTCAAAAGCTTCCTGATTTGTGGATGGTAATTCTCTCTACCCTCTGAATCCTTCTGGGTGGTGATCAAACACTCTTCTGCATATGCTACATCACCGTGACGAAAGATCCGCTCCATCCTCTTCACTGATAGTAGATACTTCTCTGAGTGGTTTTATGAAGTGCTAACGACAAGTTGCACTTGCAAAATACATAGTTTCTTGTTGCTTTGTTCCAGGAAGGTACATCTTGATATATTATCACTTCATTGGTTATAACCCCGGGACTTTTTGATCAGTGGTGACTTGTGAGAGGGGACCTTTTAATAGCCATCTTGATCTTTCCTTCTCAAACCTTTAGGTCACTGGGGACGTCTTGTTAGAATATGAAGGATTGTGCTCGTTTTACCATTGACAATACCCTTATCACCCAATCATAGGCCGAAGCCACCCTCCGAGCACCTTGACCTTGACAAAGAAAAGAATCCTGGTAGCAATCCAATAGCCAAGAGAGGCTAATGCACCAAGGAAGAAGTAACCAAGCTGATCAGATAGTCTTGTTGTCGTCCTAATACACACTTGCAAACGTGAGCAAAGTCCAACGCACTTAGTGTGTCCTTGGAGGCACAATGCCTAGGTTCACAGTCCACACTGTCACCTTGACTGGAACCTCTTCCTTCTAGGCTTACTCCTAGGGAAGCCAAGGGGGGTAGACCCTAGTTACTAGATGTGAATTAACGTTTATGTTCTAGGAGTTGGTTTTAATTTGTTAATGGTTTAGGGGAAAACTAACATATGATGCTAAGGCAGTAAATGCAAAGTGCAAGATTACTTATGTCAGACAAACCTTTTCCCTAAGTCAACTAAGGCTAGTGCCTAAAGGTTGGGCAAGGGGTCAACTAAGTTTAAGGGAGTTTAATTACAAAAGATTACAAGTATTATGAAATTACAACTATTCCACAACCAAGATACAAATACTTACAACAATGAATATAAGATATTACAACAATTATGAACAAGATGTATGAGATACACAAGATACAAATGAACAAGATTAACAAGTGCTTAAATGTGAGAAATAAAAGATATTCAAAATGTTAAGATCATTCACATAAGGCCAAGCATGCCCCAATAAGAATTGGACTGCTTTTCAATGGCAACCATAAAAACACTCAAGATCCAACAAGATGATGCCTCCAAATGGGATGCGCAATCTCCTGTTGAATCACACCACAAAGAGCATAAATTGAAAGATATGAAATACTTGAAAGACAAATGCTCACTTACTTAAAAGATCTAACACTTAGATCATTAAACCATAGACTTGCATGAAAGATAAAAGATGTATGTGGTTGCATTCTAATGCTCTAAACAACCATAAGATATATCCCAAAAGAAGGTTGCCTAGAAGACTAAGTGGTTAGGAGTTGCTTAAAGATTTTACAGATTTTAGTTACCCTCCTAACTAAGTGTCAAACCTTAATCCTCCTCCTCCTATTGCCAAATGGCTGCTGGATGCTCAAGATAGTAAGGCAACGAGGCCCACCCTAGCTGTCACAGTCAGCCCTAAGAATTGAGTTTTCACGGAAATGACATCCTATGCATCGTGAGACCGTCCCTGGCCTACACCTTCCGCTGCCCTCCTCAATTCCCGTTTTAGATGGTGAAGATGGTGGAATTAGGTGTCCTAGTTGGTCTAATATATTGTTATGACTTAGGACTAAGTTTTAAGATGTGTTATATGTGTTTTAAATGAGTTTTAGATGCCCAAAAACTGTGAATTATGCCCAAAACCGAAACTTAAATGGCTATGCAAATGTATTACAGATTATGAAATTGCAGCATGTAAACACATATGAACTTGTAAATAAAAGATGAAAGTAAAGACCATTCACATCATCATTCACCGAACCATAAACAAGTGAAAATAAGTATGAAAGAGTGCTATGAAGAAGGCAAGAACAACTTGCCAAATGGAAACAACACTTTAGATTTGAGACATTTAACAATGTGAGTTATTTCATGAAAATAGCATGCTTAAGAAAATGAAGTTACTTGCTGCAATGAAAGACTTAAGTTCCTATGCCATTCACATGCCCATGAGTGCCTTTGCAAACTTAAATGAAAATGAAAGCTTGAGATATATGTTTGCCCAAGAATAGATTGTTCTAAGACATCACTACTTATCCATGAGTATATTGCATCTAGAGATGTGCTATGAATTTAGATTGTGATAAAACTTAAAACAAGTAAATGAAACTATGCCTCAAAGTCTTAAACTAAGATGAGTATATGTGTGATGTCTATCTCTAGAAAATTTTAAACATGTAAGCAATAGAAACCATCAACATACTATCATCCTAGCCATACGATATGGGNATGTCTCTCCCAAGGTGTAGGCAACTTAATTAATCAAAACTTGAAATGTATTGCAAACCACTCACAATGGCACAAGGTGGAGGCAAGCCTACCAATGTTGTGCCAAAGAGGGTTGGAAAGAAAAATTAAACAATTATTATTAGAACAAACTAGCCACACAACCTTGTCCTAATGACAAGTGGGGCAAGAAATAAAGAATGCTGAAATAAATCTATGTCCTAGATCAACGATATTGAGGGGTTGGCTTGAGCCAATCACTCTTCCAATGTGTAGGCAATAAATTAACTTGCAAAAAATAAATTACAATGGATGAAAAAGATACAAGAGAATGCAAGCCTCAAGGGAACTTCCCGGGGGCTTGCTACAATGCTAGAAAAGAGTGAAGAAAAGAGGGAAATCGTTACCCACTCAAAGAAGACTGTTTTGGAGTGTTGTACGGGTGAATTTGGGCAACATATCCCCTTGTTCTTGGTAAGAATTTGCAAAAACCAGCAAGCAAATGCTTGCTGGAAATGCTGCACAACACAAAAATGTTAAGAATTTTTTTTGGTTTTTAAGCAGAAATATTTCACATAAAATATCCAAATGAAAGTGAAATTATGTGACCTATCTAAGATGGTTATCAAACTGAAATGTAAATGGAATGTAAGCAGAAAATAGGACTAAGCAAAGCTAGGAGTTTGAGAAAGCTTTGAGGGAAGACTCATTCTTGAGACTTTCCCAACAATCCCTTGAGGTAAACCTGCAAAACTCAAGACAAATCGTGAAGCATGGAAGTAGATAATGTGTATGGATAAACTAACAATCTGAAATACTTCACATCATTTAGCTACCCAACAAATATAAACCAACAAGACTACTCTTTGCTAATCTACCCTAGCAAACTACTTAACCAAATGAAATATTCTACGTTGGAAAAATTGGAAAAAAACCCTTGAATTTGGTGTTGGCCTTTCGTCTAACAGTTTGCATGCTTCTGAGTTTATGGCTGTAGGTGAAAATTTGATCGGATAGCGATATGTTTCTTGGTTTTGTTTGTTGTTTAGGGGTTTTCTAGACCCTTATAGCTCCCCAATGAAGTGCCAATGGTTGTATTTTAATATTGAACCAAACCCACAAAATAATGATGCATACGATCACATTTAAATGAACAAATTCATTGAATATTGGCCGATCTTTATTAAATAATGTGGCTGAGTCAATATCAATCAAAACTAGATAGGAATACCTCTCAACAGTGAGGAGGTTATTTGCTGTAGGAAGATGGAATCCACGCAGCTCCTATAGTCACAAGAAAACGGCCCAAAACTGTCCCCACGAGCTCATAGGAAGGGCGACTCATGTACAGCCTGTTTGCTGTTTGTCTTGAGGGAGATGACAACTCCAGTTCAAAGGAAGAACTCCTCTCTGCAATGTAGTGTACAACCACAAGGGAATGGTCGACTAGCAACCACCAAGCACTTGTCTCCCACGCAACCAGAAGAAACACTCAGTCCCTTTGGAGGAGACACGACCAGCAAGGAGAAACGCGGCCTGTGGGAAAAGAACACAGCCAACACCAAAGAGAATCGACCAGCAACAAGAGAAGTCGACCAACAACCCCTTTACTTGGCACCCCATGCAGCAATGGAAGAACTCGCAGCCTGTGGAAGGGAGAAACGACCAGTACCAAGGCAACACGCAACCACAATGGGAGAATACGCCCAGCACAAAGGGAGCACCCAATCCGTCCACACGTGCCACATAAAACTCCTCCTCTTCTCC
>ML795959.1:36736-62328 GCA_009831015.1 Picea engelmannii
AACTTGATAATGCTTCCTGAGACTTCTTCAATTTATGCAATTCTTCAATTCTTGGAATATTCTGATCCTGTATATAATATTACTCAATGTATTCTCTGAAACTCGTCCAAGTTTCACTCCTTGAATCCTCCCCAAAAATAAGTTATAGAAAGAATGGTAGACTTTATTCAACTCTGGTCTATTCAGGAGACTGAACTTGTACAGAATGCCTTGCGTTCAATATTTAACATTCGATTTTGAAACTTGCACACAAGAAAATAAAGTCCATACTCTTTCCAATGAAATTTGTCCCACATCATTTGGATTCTCGATGAAGAAGTTATGACTGTTTTACCCGGAACACCTGTTTATTGACTAGCTTCAGGACTGGTCACAAACCCTATCTTCCACAGAGTTTATCTCCATAATTATAGCGAATCAAGAGCTGAAATTTTTACTAGAGGTACCTTGATATGTCTTCTCAATACCATAGAGATTTCACCATCTGAATCGTTCTAAAGAAAAAGTTATAGAAAAAATGGTAAGATGACCTGAAAATAACATACCTTAGAACACATCACCAAAAGACTTCATCCTCCCTTGAAATCCATCCTTCTTTACTTCTTATTTCCTTTGAAATTCGACTTGTATCAAATGAATGTATAATGATGCTTATTTATACCATTTATGTCACTTCGTTTTAACATTAGGGCCGACCTGACACTTTCTTATTTTGTAATTCTTTTCTTTAATTATCTTGAGGGCCTACATGTACTTCCTTCTTCAATTCACTTTGTCATCTTCAAAAATTCATTTCTCCTCAACCATAAGGATCCACGTGATGTGCCACATACCACCAAAAACAACATGATGTATACTATCCATCCATGGGTGTTGTATTTGCATGTGCATTTTCCTTCATGTCCAAATACCTTCATCAATCTTGTGGTCCAAAAACCAGGACTAGGGTTGACATCAATGACAACAACCAATCTTCCAACAAGTTCAATGTGAAAAAGTTACCAAATTTTTGGGTTTCATGGCCACAATTATTTGTTAAACCTTATTTATAACTTTGGCTGAAGCCCCTTTTTGCACATATTGTCTTAAGTCTTAGTTCAAAACGTTTCATAGGTGAAGCCTTGATAATGTGGAGGGATGTATGAGTGCAAAGGGATGGATGTTGATGCAGAGCTTTGGGCATGCGTAGTTTGGATGCGACATAGAATGAGGAGCAATTGATACTGAGGAAGGAAGTGAAGGTACAGAGGTTTTCTCTATGCACTTTGCTTAAGTATTAATGCAGAATATGGGGAAATATAGCCTAGTACTAGGATATTGAAACTTTGTTCTCTCCTCATTACAATGAATGTCTTCCCTCTGCATTATGGTAAAGAATAATATATTTTCATTATGCTAAAGAAGATCAAGGTCTACCTGCTAGATAATGTGGCCATGTAGGTTGGAAACATGTGTATAGTCTGATGAACCAAGAATTCCATATGACATCCATGCAGACAACAATAACCCTAAATAAGAACTGTAATGCCTAAAATCTATTATAAGAGGCAATACATCGGGGGTTTCATTGGTAGCATTCAAGTTGTTTACTAAAAAGATGAGGAGGCGGTGATAATGAATTCCTAGGGGTCTCTTGGATTTCTAAGGGTGATGGATGAGTTAGAGAAAAGTAAATATAGAGGCCCACTAAAAATAAAGGAGGCAAGAGATGAGATGGGGAAAAAAAGGAGTTCGTGACAATCCAAAGACAACTAGAAGGTAGACTTGAGGGGGTTGGATTCCTAATGCTCAATAGTAGGGATTAAACCCAAGCATGAGGCCCAATTAGACTCTTCCTTGTTTGGTATCGAATAATCCTTCGAGTTAATGGTCCGACAACTGTTTGATGGGATTTAACAAATTTTCTTTCTCTTTTCATTTTCCTAGTTTTATAGACTAACTAATCGAGCAAACTAATCTAGTGGATTAAAAGAAGTTTTCCTTATAGGATAACCTATACAATTGATCAGTAGAAACATATACATTTTATGATCCTTTTGGAAATAATTCCTTTAGGAGATGTTATCATACAATCCATATCATAAAGTTGAATGCGATGAAAATTAGAATACTCATTATTAATTCTATAAGCATGTTAAAAATAAATAACTGAAAAAAGTAAATTTACTAAGAACATTAGTAATTCTAAATAAAATGCAATATTTATTTACATGCACTAAGATTAATGATAAAGACTCAAAAGATCAAAATGACAACAATATAAAATGCTTAATATTTTTGTATTTTCAATATAAGAGAATGAAAATGAAAGGACTGAACAACAACTTGATATAAAGACTCTACTATGTGTAAACAGAGACAAACCAAGTAGGATATCAAGGAGCAAAACACCCAGTCCAAGATGCAAGGACAATCAAATGAAAAAGATGATGAGAAAGGCACCGCCAAAAAATTGAATCCAAGATAGGTTTCCTATCATTCCACATACACTTAACAGTCACAACAAAGACCCAAGAAGACTCAACAATCACCAAAACCTACCCATCAATCATCTAACCTATCAACCAAGCAACAAAGGGTGATGTATGTGACTGTTCAAGGGAAAATCGCATTTGTACGTAGCTTGCAGAAGGAAATCATGCGTATGTACGTGATTGTCAAGCAAAAACCCACGTATATGTGTCAAAACACAGCTAGGCTAAGGAGAAGGCTAAGAAACTCAGATTCAAAGTGAATAGAGGTTGTCAAGCAATCATACAACAAGAAACGCAATGTAAACGAGAAGATTTTATCCCCAGTATGGTCGCCAATTCTGTTACGAGGAAAATCTCTCTATGGATAGGGGTAAACCACAATGGACAGAAATGATTGTAGAGATCAACTCTAATCTCAAGTATGCTATATAAAAAAATATGCTAGCAAAACAAGATAAAAGGCCTACCTTGTCTAGACGTTCGATGAAGTCCATTGTTGAGCACTTGACCCAAGGCAATATACTTGCAACTAGCCCTCAACAACCAAGAAACGTAAGCATATGGTGATAATAGATAATGTTAGCACATTCAATATCATAATCCATCAATATTCATAACAAATATGCCCATGGAATAACAATTCAAATATTCGCAAGATATTAATTGGATGAGTAAAGAGTATTTCTATTAAAATGTAATCAACATAAGTGAATGGATTACAAACTTCCGTGTCGACATGGTTCAGAACCAAGAAACTAAGTTCCTTCCAGCTGGGCCTTCACCACTTCAATCCTCCACCAAATGCAAGATCATATAAGAGAGACAATGAGGTTCTCAATCAATAAGGGAAGATCTTGGGGGCTGAACAATGTATTCAGACTCAAAGGACAAAGGGATGTTGACTCAATGTGAAGTGGATAATTTCTCCAGAGTAACTTTTGTCTCAAAGTTGAATTCTTTTCCTTTTTTCCATAGCTCATATTTGGCCCATTTATAGCCTTGAAGTGGAACTGAAGGGCCGAGTTAGAACGTTTCCAGTATATGGAAGGCCAAGGATCATAGATCTTGTGACATGACATGGAAACCCGACACCATGTTTAAATTTTGGGCACAAATCCCGATGTACGTGGGCTGTAGTGGTGCAACCTGCGTATACACATGTTGTAATATAAGCAGGGTGTGTATATGTGGAAAAATCATGTTTTTTCCTCTGGGATTTGCAAAAGGGGACTTCAAGTCTACATATGGGAATGGAAAAACTCCCTCTATGCAAGATTGCATAGGGTGAGGCAAATATTGCTATAACAAATGCTCACTGAAGGGATTTTCTTGGGCCATCATATTTCCGGTACCAGAATAAGGGTAGACCCTGCCAAAATTGACATTATTTCTCAAATCAGAATCCCTAGCTCATAGAAAGAAGTTATAAGCTTCTTAAGGTATGCTCGATATTATAGGAGGTTCATTCAAAATTTTACAAACTTAGCCACCCCACTGTTCAAATTGTTAGCAAAAGAGGTTGAATTCCATTGGGACGAACAATGTTAGTTTTATTTTTAAATTTTAAAGAAAAAGCTTTCAAGTGCCCCTATTTTAAGAGAACAAAACTAGTCTCTTCCTTTTCATATCTACACTGATGCTTCAGATACAACTTTGGGAGTTGTTCTAGGACAAAGAGAAAACCAAATTCCTTATGATATCTACTTTGTCACCAAAAATATCTCCCCTACCGAAGTAAATTATACTGTCACTGAAAAAGTATTCTTCTCAGTAGTCCATGCCATTAATAAATTTAGACACTACATAACAGGATATGAGGTTTTTGTACACACAAACCACTCATCCATTAGGTTTTTAATGAATAAACATGTGACAAATGCTAGAGTTACTAGATGGTTGTTAGTATAGCAAGAATTCAATATTACTATCATTGACATACTTGGAAGAGATAATATCGTTGTTAATTTCCTATCTAGACTTATTCATACATGTGATAATGCACCAGTGGATGACAATTTTCCAAATGAAAATCTGTTTGCTATTTCTACTTACATTCCTTGGTATGCATATGTGGCTAACTATCTTGTAACAATAAAATTACCTCAAAATATATCCCCTCGAGAAAAACAAAGGATTATTCAACTGAGTGCAAATTATATGTGGCATGATGACTGTCTATACCGTACAGGTCCTGATTTGGTGATTAGAAGATGTGTACGAGAGGATGAGATGTATGGCATCTTCAAAGCCTCTCATGATGGCCCATGTGGAGGCAATTTTTCTGATAAGAGGACAACATACAAAATATTACAGTCAGGCTACTATTGGCCAACTATTTTTAAGGATGCAAAGAAGTATGTGGCCATCTGTGACAATTGTCAAAGGATGGGGAAACCAATTGCAGTTGATGAGATGCCTCTCCAAGCTCAGGTAGTAATTGAACCTTTTGAAAAATGGGATTTGGACTTTGTAGGGCCTATTAACCCTATGTATCGAAGAAGAAAGTACATACTGGTTTGTACAGATTATGTGACCAAATGGGTAGAGGATAAAGCTTTGTATTCTGCAAATGAACAATATGTTGTTGATTTTCTATTTGAAGAAATCTTTACTCATTTTGGTGTGCCTCTAGAAATAGTGACAAACCAAGGAACACAATTTACCTCCAATTTGGTCAAAGCCATTAGTGAACAACATCATATTAAACATAGAAAATCTTCACCTTATCACCCCTAAGAAAACAAACAAGTGGAATCAACTAATAAGGTGATAGAGGCTATACTCACCAAGACAGTTCAGTTACACCATAAAGATTGGGTTGATCGGTTTCCTGAGGCCTTATGGGCCTACAAAACAACTTGGAGAAACACAACAGGCCATACACCTTATGAATTGGTGTATGGGAAGCAGGTGTTGCTTCCCATAGAATTTCAAGTAAAAACCTCCAGGACTACTATGCAATTGGGGATGGATTTAGATGAAGCTAAAAAACAAAGGATATTGTAGCTGAATGAGCTTGATGAAATCATACAAGATGCACTTCATAAGACTACACTCATTCAAGAACAAAGGACTAAATGGCATGATAAGTACATCAAGAAGAAATATTTCCAGCCAGGTGATTGGGCTCTGTTGTATGACAATAGGTTCAAGAATTTCAAGGGTAAATTGTCCACTCGATGGTTGGGACCCTATGAAGTAGACATAGTTTACGACAATGGTTCAGTAAAGATAAAAACCATTGATCAATATTACACCTCCTTTGTCGTAAATGGGCATCGATTGAAAGTTTATCATAAGACTCTGTCTAAAGAGAATTTTATCAAATAGGTTCTTCAAATTTATGAAATGCAATTGGTAAGCAAGAGGAGCTCTCCTCCTGCTGATCCACCAATGTAAGTTTTGTTGTGTGATTTAATTTAATTTTTTACATATATGTATATATGTGTGTTGTTATATAGTAATTTTGGTGTTACTAACAAAATCAAAAGCTAATTTTGTTCTCATGTAGATAAGAAATAAGGAGGACATCTGGCAGGTGTAAGTTTATTCCTTTATCCAACCCTGGTAGATTACTTATGGAAAGGATCCCAATGGAGTTTTCTTTAAGTTTTTTATACTCCTTAAAATTGAAAACATTGGAGATCATTAACTGATCTGGGCTCGAGAAAAATCCACAGGAAAGTAGATGGAATTTTCTTTATGTTTTTTAGACTCCTAAAAATTGAAAACACCGGTGAGCATTAACTCACCTGAGCTTAAGAAAAATCCATAGGACAGTAGTAGTTAGGTTTTCCTTTCAATAAAATGGAAGTGGAAACAAAAGTAGTAGTTAGTATGGTTCCAAAAAGAGGAGATTTATGCATTCCACCAGGAGGTTGTCCAACTACAGTTGACTTCTTGTTACAGAGCTTGGAGCCCAATAATTTAATTCTTTCACCTTGTTTTATGACACTTCTGCTGCAATTTCAAAATTCATGTACCAATGTGTTGTTTGTAGTTTTTACAGAATGATACTTGAACAGAACGAATGCACATACAACATCAGTAAGTGCCAACATCTACTCCAACTTGACCCTCAGAACATGTTTATCCACGAAGAGAAGCCTACAAGACTCCAAGTACCTTGTCAAAGCTTCATCTAGTACTGGAAACAATCTATGAGTTTATCCGGTACTGAAGAAAAAAAAACAATCTCTGAGTTTATCCGGTATTGAAGAAAAAAAAACAGTCTCTGAGTTCATCTGGTACTGTAAAAGACTCTCTGTGTTGGTCCGGTACTAAAAAAATTCTCCGTGTTGGTCTGGTACTAAAATAATTCTCTGCATTGGTCCGGTACTAAAACAATTTGTTGTGTTTGTCTGGTACTAAGCTTGTGATCCAATACTAATGGTGGAATTCTAGCGAAATTTTTCTATACTTGATATTTACCTTGTGTGACAAAGTACACTTCAGGTAATGGAGGTATGAGCTCATTATTTATTCCTTTTATTAAGAATCATATTAATCTTGTGATAAACATATGGTTATTCTCATATACCTTTGTTACATTAATCTATTAAACCTCCCTATTATTATCTTCTGAGGTATTCATGTTTATTCCCCCGTTTTTAAAATAATTTATGATGCACACAAATCTCTTCATGAAGTGATCGTCCAGTTTGAAAATCTCTTGTCAATTTTTTTTTTGTTCGTGTGATGTCAAAATTATGATTATGCCACCTTCTATAACCTTACATTGTTTTAAACCTATGACATAGACTGCTTCCCAATGGTGAATTTCAGTCACATCGCCCACATTCTTTGTAATCATTACGAAAACCAATGAGAATGGGATGTGACGTTACTTATGGGTATGATCGTCACCTTATTCATGGATACAATCCCTCGACATAATTTCTGAATTTTTCTTTACCTCGCCATCATTACAAAGATTTGAACATTGTCTTCTTGTTTAAACTTATAAACACTCTTCTGGATGGCTTCACCATCCAAATGAGTGTTATTTACCTGCTTCATACTATACACCTCCACTCCATTCACTCCTATTATTAATTCATCCTGTTACTCTGTCTCCGTCACCGTGTTCTTGTAATTTTTCTTCCAGTACCAAACCGTCGCCCAAATTTTGTTGCCTACACTTATTTTGAGACCTGTTTTCAAGCCGTCATGGGGGTTGATAGGCACAAACTTATGTTCCATATTTATAGAGAGATGGAGGAGTATCAAGAATGTAGAGAAAAATTTGAAAGGGCCGTCTGGGTTCCTTTTTTAGAAAAATTCAGAGGACATCATGAGAGGGTGTCCCATGCCTTCACCCAGAGTTATGATGGAGAGAGCGTCTAGTTGGGGGAACTAAAATTAACGATCATTTAAGCCACCATAGCAGAAGAAATGAAGTTACCTTCTACCAAAGAGAAGTATTTCAAAGGCATCATCATTGATAGGAGCCTCTGTCATAAATTTTTGAAGCCCGAGCATATGGACCCAGATTGGACAAAAGGCATCTCTCGAAGCTGGATCAAGGAAGAATATTGGACGATGCTTGTCTGCTTGCAGAAGTTTTTAACCTGTGAAGGAAGGTATGCACTAACTTTCCTTTATCATTTAAGGTTGTTCTTGCATTTTGATGGAGGACCACAAATAGATTTTCCCCATTTTCTTTGGATGAGTCTGAATAAAATGGTGAGAGGGGTTAATTCTGCCTCTAAGAATCCTGAAACTAGTCTCTATCACCATGGGTTGATGAAACTGATTTTTGTTCATGAGTTGAGAAAACGAGACAACATTTGGAATAAATTCCTCATAGAAAACTTTGCTCAAGAAGTTTCTAAGTCTGTGGAAGGAAATGTGATAGGGGAATATAATAAGGAGTTAGGCAGAAAGAAGGGAGACAATATAAATAAATGAAAGAAACCCAGTAATGAAGTAGCTTCTGTTGGCCCTAGTTCACCAAAATCTGTTAGAAATTTGGACAAAGGAAAGACTATAGTGTTAGAAGAATAGCATGCACCTTTGGTGGAACGATCATCCAAAAACAAGAAAATTCGCCCATACTTGTCCACTAAAAGAAAAACAAAAATTAGTGAGAAAAGGAGGAAGAAACAAAGGTCTGGTAGTGATGTTGGAAAAATTGCAGATAGTGTTCCAGAAGTGATTGTTGAAGTACCTCAGGAGAAGGCTGGAGAATTAGAGAAGACCCCTGAATTGAGAGTCAAAGGTAAGAAGAAACTTAGAGTCAATGAAGGGAGTGCTATGGCACAATCCTCTAGCAAAAAGAAAAGGATTACACAAGAAGAACAAGTTCTAGTGCCTACATCTGAGTCCTCTAGGAGAAAAATGAGGAAGGCACAAGAAAAACAAAGTCCAGTGCCCATATCCGAGCCTAAAAAGAAGAAAAGGATATTGTTTAAGGAGGAAATTTCTATTCATGTTAGAAAACCCGAGGAAGCATCAGGTCCAACACACAGAACCACTCAGATCATGGATACGCAGGTGAAAATTCCTCATGTTCCTTATTTCCCATAGGATCCAGTTGACATTCTGACTTCACCATAGAAAGAAGATATGCATGTAGAAATTATTAGTGAAACTCATGAATTAGTAATATAGACACTGAAGGAGTTAAGTAAGGAAGTTGAAGCCATGAAGGAGATACATGAGCAAGCAACACTTGAGCCTGTCAGTTCTTTGACCAAACATCAGTTGGTACTGAAAGTTGAAAGGCTTACAAAACAAAATGAAGAATTGAAGAAAGAAGTGGAGTATAAAGTTCTGGACATGCACATCAAGAAAGAAAATGCACAATTGAAGGAGTATAACTGAAGAAAAAGGATGCGTATGATGAGCTCTCTTCCAATCTCAATAAGGTTCTGCATCTGACACAATACATAAGAGTTATTAAGAGGGAACTTAAGGATGAGGCTTTGAGTTTTGATATCCTAAAACCAGACAATTAATGTTCAGACAAAGTGGAAGCCAACACCAATTTTGCAATTTTGAGGACCAACTCAACAATTTTTGCATGAGAACATGCAATGACTTGGGCATGGGGGAAATGTTGGGTCTCCTTTTTTATGCCTCTAATTACCTTACCCTGTCCTATATTTTGACCAACTTTACCTCAGTTATATGCACTTTTTTCCTATTTTCTTCAAAGACATGTCTTTTAGCCATTCTCGTGTATATATGAGGCAACCTATGTTTAAATCATGATTTATGACATTTCTTAATAGTTGGAATGGAATAATTGATGTTAAATGATCTCTAATTACTTTATTGATCCAAGCAGACCTTATGACATAGATCCTACTCATCTGATACTTGTTTTGGTGTTCATCCGATATTTAATTTGTCCAGTACCTATTTTTGCGCTTGTTCGGTACTAATGTTGTGTTCGTCCGGTACCTATTTTTATG
The DNA here is from genome assembly GCA_009831015.1 of Picea engelmannii. Classification (NCBI taxonomy): domain Eukaryota; kingdom Viridiplantae; phylum Streptophyta; class Pinopsida; order Pinales; family Pinaceae; genus Picea; species Picea engelmannii. The sequence continues at coordinate 46,629 of ML795959.1, forward strand.
CTCATACGATACCTATTCCTATGCTATTCTGGTACCGATATATTTTACTGTGTGCGTCTGGTACTAATCTTCTTGTTCCAACTGTGTGCGTTCAGTACCAGTTCTGCATTTGCAGGCTTGGGTGTTTGAATGATTTTTCTCTCAATGGATCCAAGGAGTTTATTGGCTCGAACATCCTTTTTTTGTTGAAGACTGCAATACACTTCATCCTCATGCACTTCGTGTTGTGAGGATGAAGTCGTTCCCTTGAAAAACGATACATCAACCAATTGTAATATTTGTTCAGTCATTTGATGTTATCTCCAAACGTTGATTGTAACAGTTGTTTCTCTTTAAAAGAGAGAGCCTTGTAGATGATAGATATACAAAGACATAGTTAAGCACTATTATGCTGCATATTTGATTCTTGAAGGCTGCTAATTGTACCCTTGTTTATGAAGTAATGATATAAATGGCAGTTCATGGAATCTATGTGTGTGATCAAATCTTCCCTTTTGTAAGTTTCTTTTAAAGCTACCTTGTTGGTATGACAAGGGCCCACCGACCCAACCGAGGTTATCTTCCTTGTATTTATTTGTGAATATAATTCTGGTTTTTGTGTGTGGATAGAATAATTATGTGTTTTGATCATAACATCTAACTTTATTTATGTTATGTTTCAGTAATACACTTGATAGCATGCAATATAAATGTGTGGTAATTCTAAGTGAGTGATAATTCTGAGTGAAATATAATATTTCTGAGTGCAACATATATTTATGAGTAAATACTTGTTATCCTTGGGTGTGCGTATGTAGACAATCATTTGTTAGATTGAACGCTTTAGTGTTTGTTTCTATTTTGAAAATCTAGGGAAAATTAATATCTCCATCTCTCACCCTACATGAACCTATAATGGAGTAGCTCACTACACCTAGAGTTTCTTCCAGAATTAATTAGGCTACATATTGCAAATATAGGCACAGTCAAGATCTCCATCTCTCACCCTACATGCACCTATAATGGAGTGCCTTACTACACCTAGTATTTCTTCCAGGATTGATTGAGCTTTCTTTTAAGAATTTGCAAAGTGTTAATTACAACTTGCTGCTAGATTAGTTTCTATAGGAACATAGTCAAAGTTCATCTTTCCCTTTCATGAGCCTGTAAATGAACAGATTCATCACCTGAGCAAGTTCTCTAGATCATATACTTGTTGATATTTTTTTTTATGAATTTTTCTTTCTGTTTTTTAGACTATATGAAGAAGACTGTTTGAAGATTGTGAAATAGAGCATTGGTTTGGAGTGTTTCTTATGTAGGCTATACTCATCAGACATAGGAACTTATCTGTTATCGACACATATAGTGCATCAACTCTATTGATTACGAAACCGGATTGACATATTAAATGATTGCAATATATTGAACATATAATTGCACCAACACTCCAATTGGTAAGTGTTAAGCGCTCAATAGTGGCACATTACCCCTTAATTGGGGCATATTACATTACTATTGTTATTTTATTTATGTCAGCTTGGGTCCATTAGTTGTAATTTCACCTCCTATTCTCCTATATATACCAAGGATACCTTTTCATTTGAAATCATCTGGTATTTGTAACTTTATGTGGTGTATAGGGAGGTTGCCCCCTCAAAGAGGCTTATTATCTACAATTATCTCTTTTTCAAGGTGTTGAGTACTTTTTATGAGGTTTTTAATGCTATTTTGATATTTGGTTCTTAACATTTGGTATTAGAGCTCAAGGTCTTGGGGTTTCGCTGCTACATCTGAGAAACCTTGGAATTTTCGCTATAAATTTTCTTCTACGATGTTTTAGAAGGAATTCCTTCGGGGATATTTAGTAGATAGATCAAGGTACTTGGGGTTACAATTGCAGCTCCTGAGTTCTTATACTTTCACGGATATATCTTGTGTATGATAGGGTTTTGGAATCATCCTGAATTTAGCCATCGTGAAATTTCTTCCATAAAATTGTTTCTGCAACATTTCATACCCTAACACTTAAAGACTATTAAGATAAATAATCAATATAGTTGTGATAAAAATTTCAGCTTCTGGGTACTGCTACTTTTGTATATACACACTGTGTAAGATAGGGTAGTTGACTAGTCATATTAATTAGTCTCAAACATGTGTTTCGGGTAAAACAATGGTATCTTATTCAGTGAGTATCTAAATTAAGTGAGACCAGTTGCATTGGATAGTGGATAGTATGTAGTATTTTTGGTGCAAGTTTTAGAATCAAATATCATATATTGTGCTCTTGGCACGCTTTACAAGTACGCTCTCCTGGAAGGGAAAAAAATCAATAAGGTGTGGGGAAGTTACAATAAATTCCACTTGTAACATCCAATTTTGATAAGACCTATGGAATTGCAGAGAAGATGTATCAAAGAACTACAGAATGAAATTTTCAGAGCCAGAAGGGCCGAAATTTTGGAGATACAACAAAAGAAAGATTGTCTAAAAGAACCACCTAGAAATCAAGGTTTAAAAGTGATACTCAACCAATATGCCACCAAAAAAGGGAACTTATACACCAAATAATCCTTCAGACATTCCTACTTAGACTCTTGATGAAGGTGAAGAAATGCGTAGGGACATAAATTATTTACAAAAGAAGACAATAAAAAAAGATGAACTACAAGGGATGATGGATTCAACTGAAGCTAAGTTGGAGGAAATAATGGATACTAAGATGGATGGTTTAAAAAGGGAGATCATGGAAGGATTTAAAATTTTCCTAATAGAGAGGCCACCTGAAAGTGAAAATGTATCCCATGAAATTCACGATGAGGACACAAGGAAGATGAATCAAGGCTGGAGAAACTCCAACTTTGGGTTGAATACCAAACACTTTCCTAAGATCGATATGAGGAAGTTTGATGGAAATGATCCAATCACATGGACACTTCAGATGGAGCAATTATTTGATCTACATAATGTGACACAACATAAAAGGTACGAATTGCTTCTTTATATTTAGAACCCAATCAATTTGTGTGGTATCAATGACTTTGTTCTCACAAATCACTTGTCACTTGGACAATTTTCACGGAAGAAATGATAGCACACTATGAGGATACAAGGAGCAATAACTTCTTTAGCCAATTGATAAATCTCAAGCAAAAGTGTTCAATTGCAGAGAACATTGAGAGATTCCAAAGATTGAATATAAAGGTAAAGGATATTCCAGATGAGCACCAAATTGATGTATTGTTAGGAAATTTAAAGGATAACATTCAACATGAGGTTTTCCTTTTGGAAGCCAAATCATTGGAGAATGCGTTTAGGGTGGCGAGAAACGTTGAAAGTAAAAATATGGATATGGATACTAGAAGGACCACTCCTAACATCTATCGAGAGAATATTGTTCATTCTTCTAGAACACCTCAACATACAAGGTTGACACCTCAACAATTGGAGGAAAGAAAAGAAAAAGGTTTATGTTTTAATTGTGATAGAAAGTAAAATAAGGGACATAAGTGTGGTGAGAAGAAATTATTCTACATAGATTGTGAAGAGAAAGAATAACAAGAACCATCTCAAGATGAAAATGTAGAAGATATTTCTTTTGAAGAGTTAACTCCCGTGATATTATGTAATGCATTGGCTGGAATTAACACTCCTCAAACCCTCAAGATTGAAGGATATATTAAAAAGAAAAGGTAATAGTCCTAATTGATTCTGGTAGTACTCATAATTTCATTCATTATAAATTAGCCAAATCTCTCAATTTCTTTATATATCCAACACCAGAGTTTCAAGTAATCATTGCAAATGGAGGAACTATCAATTGCTCAGGAAAATCCCATAAGATAAATATTACTACGAGGGAATATGTAATGAATAGTCCAATGATTTCTATACCCATGGGTGTTGCTGATGTCATACTAGGAGTCCAATGGTATCATCAGATTAGAATGAAGGAAGCAAATATCCCAAAAGAAGCATTCTGAACTCATGAAGGCCATTATGAATTTTTGGTCATGCCTTTTGGCCCTAAAAATGCACCTTCCACATTCCAAGGGTTGATGAATTCCATTTTCAAGCCCTTCCTTCGAAAATTTGTGTTAGTATTTTTTGATGATATACTAATCTATAGCAAGTCTTAAGAGGATCATGTTCGAAATGTTGACAAGGTGCTACAACTACTAAAGGAGAAACAACTATATGCTAAACCATCCAAATGTTTATTTGGGGTGAAGGAGGTAGAGTATTTGGGTCATACTGTATCTCATGAAGGTGTCAAGTTAGATGCTAACAAGATTAAGGCCACCATGGACTGGCCAATTCCCAAAAGATTGAATATTCTTAGAGTATTTTTGGGTTTGACAGGTTACTACCGTAAGTTTGTTTGGAAATATGGAAGACTAGAAGCACCTTTAATAACATTAACTAACAAGGATGCATTTTCATGGACTCCATAGGCAACTCAATCTTTTGAACAACTTAAAGAGGCAATGTGAAAAGCTCCTATCTTGACCACACTATCATTCACAAAAACCTTTATTGTGGAATGCAATGCCTCAGGAAGTGGAATTGGTGTTGTTCTAATGCAAGAAGGAAGGCCCCTTGATTTTGAAAGTCGGCCAATCAAGGGAAAGGACTTACACAAACCCATTTATGAGAAGGAAATGATGGAAATACTACATGCATTGAAGCAATGGTGCCCTTACCTAATAGGTAGGCACTTCAAGGTAAAACAAAATCATGATAGTCTTAAATACTTCTTGGAACAAAGAATATCTTCATAAGAACAACAAAAATGGGTGACCAAGATGTTGGGTTATGATTTTGAAATCATATACAAAAAAGGGAAGAAAAATGTTGTGGAAGATGCACTCTCAAGAAAGGATGAAGATGTTGAGGCTTTTCTCTGTGCTATCTCAATCATCCAATCTGATTGGATAATAAAAGGGAGGGATGAATGGAAGAATGACGCAAATGTGTGGACTCTCATTCAAAGGTTGCAATAGGATTCTAGTGCTTCAGATACATTTACATGGAAAAATGATTCACTATGGTACAAAGATTGCTTATATTTATTTAATAACTCCCAACTCAAACAAAAGGTGCTCTTGGAATTGCACACCTCTCCGGTAGGAGGGCACTCGGGATTTTTGAAAACCTAACATAAGGTCAAGAAAGATTTTTTTTGGGATGGCCTTAAAACTAATGTTCAAAGGTTTGTGGAAAAATGTTTGGTTTTCCAACAAAATAAAGTGGAAACAATTAAGACCCTAGGTATTTTACAACCATTAGCCATCACAAGTCAACATTGGTAGGAGGTTTCCATGGATTTCATCACAGGGTTACTGAATTTTGAAGGAAAGAGTGTCATCATGGTGATTGTTGATAGACTGACCAAGTACACACACTTTTGTGCACTCTCTCATCCTTTCAAAGCCAGTACAATTTCCACTTCATTCATGGAGACAATTCAAAAGTTACATGGAAGCCAAAATATTATTGTAAGTGACAGAGATCCCATCTTCACTAGACATTTTTGGACAAAATTATTTTCTTGTTTGGGTACTTGATTGGCTCATATCTCATCTTATCATCCTCAATTTGATGGACAAACCGAGATAGTGAACAAATGTCTATAAGGCTACCTTCGTTTCTTTGTCTCTGATAAACAAAAACAATGGTTCAAGTGGTTACCTTTGGCAGAATGGTGGTATAACACTTCTTTTCATACTGCAACAAAAATGACACCATTTATGGCACTCTATGGATATCACCCACCTTCCATCACTTCTTCTCTAAAATAAAAATCTAAGGTTCAAGCAGTGGAAGATCACATCGAGCAACAACAACTTGACAACTTGACCATGGCACAAAATCACATGAAACAACAAGAAGATCAACATCGTAGTGAAAGAAGTTTTGGAATAGGGGATTGGGTATTTTTAAGACTACAACCATACAAACAAATGTCCCTCAAGCAATATAAGAAGGATAATAAATTATCGCCAAAGTACTATGTCCCTTATAAGGTGTTGCAAAATATTGGTACTATGGCATACAAATTGGAGTTTCCTGCATCTTCACAAGTACACCCAGTTTTCCATGTTTCATGCTTAAAGAAGGTTATAGGTGACAAGATCTTAGTTCAAACTATATTTCCAGAACTTGACAAGGAAGGAAAAATCATATTGGAGCCTGAAGCTATAACTGACACAAGAATTCTCCAGCCGGGGAATAGATCCATTTCAGAGTATCTTATTAAGTGGATGAAACTACTTGCTGAAGATTCTACTTGGGAAGATGAGTCTTTTATATAGAAGCATCCATAATTACTCAAGCGTTGTGGAAAACACTTGTCTGAATGTGAGGGGCATGTTAATCCCTAAATAGTGTCACATTACCCCTTAATTGTAGCATATTACATTAGCATTGCTATTTTATTTATGTCGGCTTGGGTCCATTAGTTGTAATTGTATCTCCTAGTCTCCTATATATACCAAGGACACCTTTTCATTTGGAATCATCTGGTATTTGTAAATTTATGTAGTGTATAAGGAGGTTTCCTCCTCAAAGAGGCTTATTATTTGAAATTCTCTATTTTTCAAGGCGTTGAGTACTTATTCTTAGGTTTTTTTATTATATTTTGATATTTGGTTCTTAACAGTAAGCCATACTACCCATTCTCCACAACACCAGATAGGGAACATAATACTTGGGTTCTAATTTATTATCCTTGTTTTGTTGGTTGAGGTTCATCTGTTTGTAATGGTTGTAAGCTTAGAAATTCCCAATTCCCCATTTCAAATTTAATTTCATTATGATGTTGATGTGCTTGTTGTTCCATCATCTTTTGTGTTATAGCCAAGTTGTTCTTTAATAGTTGGAGAACCTATTATTGGTGCTAAATGTGATCCTTCACTACTTTGGCCTTAGGTTTCCCTCTCACTAGTGATGTGATGGATAGAGGATGATACCCACAAAGTGCCATAAATAGGAACATTTTGGATGAAACATGGAAGCAAGTTTTTTACCGACACTCTGCCAAAGGAAACCACTTGATCTATTGTGACTATTTTTTCAATGTAAATCAATAGAGATAACCTTATAATATTTTATTCACAATAGCAATTTTCCCATCATCTTAGGGATGGCAACAAGAGTTGTGAGTTAGTTGAGTACCCAAACAAGAAAAAAAATTAGTGTAACAACTACTTGTGAAAATGAGTTATTTGTCACTTAAAATAATATTTGGGTTTTCATGTAGCTCATGAGTTGTTTCCATGAATTTTATGAATACCATACTTTCTCAAAAAGGATGATAATATGAGTAAAAATGGGATTCCTTTGTAAGATGATCCACCACCACCATGACAACATTCTTCCCTTCAAATTTTCGTAGATGTATGATAAAATCCACTGAGACATCTTCTCAATGCTATTTTGGTACAACTAACTGATGAGTGTTATATATGCACTAAAAACACAGTAAAAACCCTCAGTTAAATTGTCAACCCGGGGTAAGTAAACTTAGAGTTGTAGCAAAATATATGCCAAAGGTAGAAGGGCTGGTAGTAGTATAGTCTAACTAAGGAAGTGGCTATCTAAGGATAATATACTCAAGCAAAAATATCTAATGAGAAAACCCTACTAAGCAACTTGAAACTAGGTAACCTAAGTACTTTTGGGCCAAGGATCGATGGATAGTTCTAAGAAAACAAGTAAAAACCAAACTAGTTCATAATAATAAGCAAACACAACTATTTAAGCATAATAAACAAATGACAAAAACAAACTTCTTTAACTTGCCAACCTATATTCAATGAGTAACTAACCTATATTCAATGAGTAACTAAACAAATACACCTAACTAACCTACTAAAGCAAGTAAACAAGTAAGCAAAGACAACTAACTAACCTATTAAAGAAAATAGACAAGTAAGCAAAGACATCTAACTAACCTACTAAAGCAAATAGACAACTAACTACTACAAGAAATCAAATTAAGACTTCTCATTGAACAACTATCTAGCCTAAGAGGCAAGTGGACTAAATTCTTAATTCAAAACTATTTCTAATTCATGAAAGGAAATCTATTTAACTGAAAGCAAGAAAAACTAACAACTAGTCTTGAACCTATAATAAGCAAGCTACTATCTAATCTATCAAAGAAAAGACTATCTACCCTACAACAGAAATAAAACTATCTTCTAAACAATGAAAGCAAGAAACCATCTTTTTTGATCTATGAAAACATGAAACTATTCTTTTAACCTATGACAATTCAAATATAATATTGATGGTTGTGTGAATGTCTTCGGTGTCAGATAATATCTCGATGGCACTTGACAACAAAGGATAATTCAAGTGGTATAAGCTCAACACTAATCTCAATAGCAAAGTGAAAGGTATGGATTAAACAATCCAAGGAGAGTTTAGCCATGACAAAAACAATGTTAAATACCCTACATATTCATGTATAAACCATCAACAACATAACGAGATCATCATTATACTTCTATACTACATAAGAAAAACTAGATTCAACTATTAACTAAGAAATATAATTGCAATTTAATTCTAGGAAAGGAAATTACATAAATGAAACTATGCTACATCTATTCTAACAATTCAAAGTTCAAACTACAATAAGAAAGTGCTTGAAAACAAAAATTAAAACATGGCATTAAAGGTAAGGTGACAACTACATTAATCAACAACTAATTAAACAAGATCTATATAAAAATGACATAAGCAAGCTATAATGAAAAACTAGAATTAACTCTATCCATCCATCAAATCCTCGTCGAAGAGAACCCAAATAAAAACTCTATTCTAGTCTAATTAAAACTCTGTTTTAAACTTGACTATACAATCATAAAAGAAAGCATAATCTAATATATAATTGCACATGGGGTTAGTCTAGGGATTTGCAAATCTGTTCCTAATCTATAAGATCAATTCATGTTAGCATAATTCTTCATTCTAACCTGCAACAGAGAATCAAAGTAATTAAACTACAACAACAAACTAATTAACACAATAAAAATGCATGTACAAAAAATAAAGAGAACAACTAAATTATGAAATGCATAAACAACACAAAGACAGTTATCAGACTGTTGGTGCCCCCCCCAGCAAGTCGTGGTCACTCTCTAAAAGAACACCACGAACTTAGCAGGTCGAATCCACCATGAAAACTCAAAAATATAGTTCTTGTATAATCTGGCAATGTAAAATAGCAAAACAGAGTAAACTCATTTTTCTACCTATTACATTGATGCTTCTACTGCTTAAAAACTATCTGACCATCCTAGTGGTATTTATAAGCTTACAGACCAAGTGGTCGACCACAGTAGGGTCGAACCACTTCTAAATTCGGAAAATTACAATAAATGATGCCCTAACTGCTAAAATAGAGCGAGCCAATAATCACTCAGTTGAACAACCAAAACTGAGTTTTTGGGAGCTCAATAGTTGTAGGGGGCAAGCATAAACAAAACCCACATTCCCGATTCACCCATCACTGGCTGCCAATACCATAACCGCCATGTCGCCCTCCGTTTTTGTGCAATACGTAGTGCTGGACAGAGTGTCGGATCGGGTACCAGAATGAGTGCTGGAAGGAGTTTCAGATCAAGTGCCGGAAGAAGAAACGTGGTGTGTTTTCATCCTGTAACATAAAAAACGTGAATCTGATCCTTGGAAGTGTAAAAACATGAATCAGATCCTTGGAACTGTAAAACCATGATGAATTATACTCGATACAATCATTAAACATGAATCATATGTACCTTATGTCGATCATACTATTTTAACACAAAATTCTTCAAAAAGTTCCTTCAAAGATGAAAAACACATATGTACATGCGGTAAAAGTGTATAATAACCGTCATAAAAGTGATCATATCTCGAGCCCAACATTACCCCCACACTTACGATTTTGCAGGTCCCATTGCAAACAAAAAGAAGTTACCCCTCATGACTAGGCTTGCTAAGGAGGATCAGCTTTGGAAGCTTCTCCTTCTTGCTATGAAGACTTAGCCTTGTGCCTCTTGTGTTGCTTCAACTGTGCTCTGAGGCTATAGTTAGATTTGGTCATCTCATCGACTAATCGTTGAAGAGAGTTATTTTTTGTTTGAAGGACTACATTGTCATGATGAAGGTGTGTATCTATTGTCTTCCTCTCTTCCAATTGTTGGAGAAGATGATGGTTTTCCTTTTGTAGCTGCTCTATGGTTGGGGTAGAATCGGTGATCTCCAAGGAAGGCTTAGATCCTTTGAGGGATGTGGACAATCTATCAGTTTTAGGATCTAGAGTAGGCATGGGTGAAGTAGGAGTGATGGGAGATCGGTAAGGTGAGGTAGGTTCTGACTTTGTTTTCCTTAGTGGCTCTAATCCATCCACAAAAACTTCCCTAAGTTTCTTGTGAGGGCTCTCAAGGTCGGAGGACACTTGGATAGGGTCTGAAGCAGGTGGAGGTTTTACATAAGGCTTGGTTCTTGTGCTCCGAGTACTCTTCCGAAAGGGTCCTTTACCAAATCGATTGGCTCCCCTCTTGTTTGTGGGAATGATGGGAAAGTCTTGCTGCACTACTTCTTGGAGATTTTTAGGTGTAGGATCAAGAGAGAGTGAAGGCATTGGGGGGTTAACAATATGATTCTTTTGGTCTTTGCTCTTGGTCTTTTTACCCGATGAAGAAGTAGGGATATCAACAAGATTTTTGTATTGTTTTGGTAAAGAGGGGGTTTTTACAAGGGGGTTTGGAGTTCTTGGAGAGCGAGGCTTGGATGGAGAGGTAGTTTTTAGGCTAAGTGGATTTTTTTTGGTCTTAACTATCAAGTGAGGGTTTGCAAATTGGTAGATAAAGGCATCCCAATTTTGCCCCTGTTTCTCTAGTTCGACAAGAATGAGGAGTTTGATCAAGCCATGGTGGAAGAGAATATTGTGGGGGTTAGTCACATTCTTCCTCACTTGAGAGGACATCTTCTCCAAGCTTTTGAGAAAATAGAAGGGAAAGTTCAAAGGTTTGTTGAACAGAAAATGAGCCAACATTCTGAAATGACAAGCTTTGAAGGTGGAGTATCTACCTTCACATGTAATTAACCTTGTGATGAGGATGAGGGGATTGATCAATTCCAACTTTATCCACTCCTTAGCATACCCTTTTTCTTCTGAAATGATCTTGAATTCGGGCTTAAACACTCTGTTATAACTTGAGCGCGACAATTGGTGGTTTTTGAACCATCTATCTCCCATCCTTGGGATCTTTGTAGTTGCAACAATGGACTCTTCTGAAACTTCAAAGGTAAGAGACCATACATGTGTTGTATTACCATCGAAACCGATTGCAAATTGCATGGAGAGACCATCATCGTGGCCCTGCAAGCTAGACATAAATGCCCCCCAGCCTGCACACAAAAACACTTCTCTGCATTGTGCAAATTCGGGAATGGCAAACAAGTCTACATAGGAGGAAGGTTCGTATCTCCTGGGCATTGTGACAAAGGTGAAATTAACCAAGCAAGGGCACGAACAGGCCAAGAGATGGCATGAATTGGGCACGGTCTGAGCACGATTTGAACAGGGGACGAATTGGCAGAGGTTGGGCACGATTCCTTAACACAGGGCAGAGCAAATGGCAAGGGAAAATGGAGATAATGGTTGCCCAACCTGATTTTGAATGCGCTTATGGTAGAGTACGTTGCACACATGTGCGCACGATATTCCATGTGTGGAGATTTCGAATTCAATGGCTCATTTTGGGGCAATGCAATGATGCATGGTTATATCAATGTCCAAGTCTTTTGACTTGGAGATTTGATCATAAACATATGGAGCATCTACAATCAATGTCTGCAACTAATTCAATTGAATGTAGTTGAGTTATCGTTACCTGGAATCTAGGACAGTTACTGGTGTGTAATTCACATGGCACTTCATTCGGCACCTCATACGACATTTCATATGGCACATCATACGGTACTTCATCCAGTACCTTTGTGTTAAATACATTTTCATTTCATGTAATGGATAGCTTTAAAATTTTAAGTATTTGTGACGATCACAGTGGTTTAATGAGCAGAGGAAAAATTCTCCATTGTGGTTGATTTTGCCACCATGCTCACTCAATCCTCTTTCATATGACATATAATGTCAAAACCTACAATGAACGGGTTATAGAAAGCACAAAACATGTATTGTCAATCCTACAATATGCATCTTGTAAAAACCAATAAAGAGTGGTCTGTTAAATATATGTTCAGTAATTTATAGCACACAGGAGTTTAGCACTTTAGAAATAAAATGACTATTAATGCAATAACATGTATCATGGTAATAATACAAAAATTCTTGCAAAGAATTATTTTTCTAGGCAATGATCATTTGTCAGCTCATGAACCCCTCCCCCACACCTAAGTATTGTGATACCTTACAATCAAAAGTATAGGAAACCATTCAGTATCCCCCAATAGCTGAAGATTTATAGAATGTCAAGTGTAAAGATAAAATTTCACAGATTGGTCTGAAGAGACAGTTAGGAGATGGCCCCACCTATAGGATAAGAGATCCTATATATAGATAAGAAGAGGTAGGAAAGAGAGTTTCAAGATAGTATTAGAGTTATTTCCCAATGGCAAGTATATGGAGTTCATTAACCTTAGCTTAACCACACATACTTCATGTCGTCTTTGTCTGCAAGTAATGCCATATATCAGGACAAGTTTAATTTTATTATCTATTTTTGTCATATTACCATCCTCGCTAGGTAGAATGCCTCGCTGCCAGCAAGCCTGTTTAGTACTCCGCCGGGTTTACCTATTCATACCACAGGCCGGTACCCGCTACCAGCAGACATGTTCAGTATCCTGGCGGGTTAGCCTCTTAAACCCTCAGAGACTGGCCCTCCATCCTTTAAGATTTTAGTATAAGATTGCTTATGCAAGAAGATGGGGGAACAACTCTGAAATTTTTTTTTTTTTTCAATTGGGATGGTATTTATGTTAGAGGATGAATTTCCGTTATATCGCTTAGTGATTGTCCCGATGTAAGGGGTACTTAAGTGAACATGGCCTATCTAAAGATATGATATAATCAAGCTATTTAGTGTGTAGTGGATGGTACCATTGAGAAAGAACAAAAAGGTATCTCTAGGCTCAACTTACTTTCTTCTGTTGTAGTTATTGTGATGTTTCCATGACTAACCACTAATTAGACCCCCTTGTTACTCTTTGATAAATACACTCGACTCACTTACTCAGGTTTCTTGGAAAAACTATATGAGAGACCTCTAGGATTGATAGTTATGGTATCACTTCCTTATACAGTGTTGAAGAGTTCCAAGAGCAACTACTTTAGAATGCCTAAAAATGATATTTTTTGCAAAAATATGGCTAATTACAATAAGTCAATATTCATTTGATGCTTTAACAGACACAAAATTCAAGTATAACAATGTTTTGAAGAAAGATCCTTGAAACTGTGTACTCCTGGTGAAATAAATACTTACAGAAATATCTAGAATTCTCTTATTAACAAAATTCAAAAACTATTTACATATATATAGTAGAAAATTCAGAAAAAAATTTCAAGAACAAGGGGGGACTTCCCCATATACTAAGGTCAATTCCTTGTCAGCTGACATGACCTACAGAAAATCCTCTCTCGAAATGGGCTTATGATAAAATTTAAGTCGGTGTCCATTTACCACAAAGGAGACTTGTCCATCATCAATTGTTTTAATTTTTACAACTCCATTGTCATATATAGTGTCTACCTCATAAGGGCCCAACCAACGGGTGGTAAGTTTTCCTTTGAAGGTTTTGAATCATGAATCAAACAACATGGCCCAATCACCAGGCTGGAAGTGTTTCTTCTTAATAAACTTTTCATGCCACTTGCTCCTCTGGCTTTGGACTAATATTGTCTGTTTGATGGCATCTTGCCTGATTTCATATAACTCATTTAATTGTAGGGCTCATTGCTTTTGAGCCTCATCCATGTTCAATCCTAATTCTACGACAATACAGAAGGTCCTTACTTGGAATTCTATTGGTAAAATTACTTGTTTCCCGTACACTAGCTCGTAAGGGGTATGCCCAGTGGTATTCCTCTAGGTAGTCCGGTATGCCCACAAAGCCTCTGGGAGCCTATCATCCCAATCCCAGTGACGTAATTGAACAATCTTGGTCAATATGGCTTCCAGAACTTTGTTTGTGGATTCTACCTAACCATTGTTTTGTGGGTGGTATGGAGAATATTTACAATGTTTCATACCATATTTCTATGTTAGCTCTTTCATCAGCTTGGAAGTGAATTGAGTGCCTTGGTCGGTAACACTTTCACGAGGGACACCGAAGAGGCTAAAGATGTCTTCATAGATGAATTCGACAACAGACTTCTCTATAGCCCTGAATAGGGATTTTTCCTCTACCCATTTGGTGACATAGTCCGTACAAACCAAAATATAGTTCTTCCTATGGGACATGCGTGAAATTGGTCCTACAAAGTCGAGGGCCCATTTTTTGAAAGGTTCTATCATAACTTGGGCACACAAAGGCATTTTGTCAGCTGACATAGGTCTTCCTATCCTTTGGAAACTATCACAACTTCTCACATATTTGATAGCATCTTTGAAAATTCTAGGCCAATAGTAACCCAAATGTAACACCTTATATGTTGTACGTTTGTCAGAAAAATGACCGCCACATTGTCCATCATGACAACTTCATAGTATTTCAGGTACCTCGTCCTCTTGGACACATCTATGAATAATCAAATTAGAACCTATGCAAAAAATATCATGACCAACCCAAGAGTAATTAGCACTCTGTGTAATAATTTTCTGCTTTTCATGAGATGACAAATGAGACGGTAATTTCCTAGTGGCCAGATAGTTTTCCATATCCGCAAACCATGGGGTATTGAAAAAAAGGGAAAATAGGTGCTCATATGGGAAACTATCATCTATCGAGATATCATCATCCTCATTTTTTATTTGGGAAAGAAAGTCAGCTACCACATTATCCTTTCCGAGTCGGTCAAGCACAGTAATGTTAAATTCTTGCAATAACAAAAGCCACCTAGTCACCCGACCATTAGTTATAGGTTTAATCATGAGGAACCTAATGGCGGAATGATCGTTATGTAAAAATACTTCATAACCTGTAATGTAATCATGAAACTTGTTAATATCATGAACAACTGCCAATAATTCTTTCTCGATAACCATATAGTTTAACTCGACAGGAGAATAATTCTTGCTCACAAAATAAATGGCATAGGACTGCTAGTCCTCTTTCTTCCCTAATACCCCTCCTATTGCGGTGTCGGAGGCATCAGTGGATATATGAAATGGGAGAGTCCAATTGGGCCCTCTAAGAACTGGTTCCATAGACAACTTAGCTTTCAGGGTCTCGAAGGCATTTTGACACTACTCAGTCCAAACAAAATCACCATCTTTTATTAGTACTCCAAACATAGGTGCAACAATCTTTGTAAATTTTTCGATAAACCGCCGGTAATATCCGGCATGTCCAAGAAATATTCTCACCTCTTTCTGAGTCTTGGGGGGTGGGAGTCTGATAATGACCTCAATCTTTGCAGGATCGACTTTTATCCCTTTAGATGAAACATGATGTCCTAGAACCACTCCTTCAGTTAACAACATTTTTCATTTTTCATGACTTAGAGATAGGTTCATTTCCTGGCATCTGATGAGGA
>ML795959.1:124490-135079 GCA_009831015.1 Picea engelmannii
TTGAGGTATGGATACCATCAAGTCTGGATTAAGGATGAATACATCCACAAAACAACCTTTAGGACGAGGTATGGGCACTATGAATTTGTTCTTGTTCCATTTGGGCTTACCAATGTACCAACCACTTTTATGTTCTTAATGAATAATGTACTCAACAAGTTCTTGGAAAAATTTGTGTTGGTTTTCATTGATGATATCCTAATATATTCTAAGAGTATGGAAGAGCATGAAGAACATCTCAAGTTAGTGCTTCAAGTTCTAAGAGAACATCAACTCTATGCTAAGTTTAGTAAGTGTGAATTTTTCCAAAAATGAATCCATTACTTAGGCCATGTTATCTCTGAAGAAGGAGTGGTAGTTGATCCTGAAAAGACCAAATCCATTATGGATTGGACTACCCAAAAATATGTATCTGATACATATCCTTTATGGGCCTAGCAGGATAATATAGAAGGTCCATAAAGGGATTTTCCAAGATTGGTTTCCCAATCACCTCCCTTCAGAAAAAGGGAGTTAAATTCATTTGGACATCAGAATGTGAAGAGATATTCCAACAACTAAAATACCTTCTAACCAATGCACATGTGTTGAAGATTGTAGACCCAAATACAAACTTCCTTTTGTGTACAGATGCCTTTAAGGAAGGGCTTGAAGGAGTCCTTATGCAAGAAGGGAATGTAATTTTCTATGGATCCAGAAAATTGAATGAGCATGAAATCAATTATGTGACCCGCGATTTGGAATTGGATACCATAGTACATGCTTTAAAAGTGTGGAGGCGTTACCTCCTAGGTAGAATATTTGTACTTATGATAGACCATAGTGGGTTGAGATATTTGTTTGATCAACCAAAACTCAATGCTAGACAAGCTAGGTGGATGGGTCTCCTTAGTGAGTTTGATTTTGAAATCAAACATAATAAAGGAAAATAAAATAAGGTTGTTAATTCCCTTAGTAGATGTGTGAAAGTGAGTAAGCACGTGTGAATCCGACATCAAGGAGAGAGTCGAAAGTGCACAAGAAACATATGAATTTTTCAAGACTGTGAAATCATACCTAGAGAAAGAGCCTGCATGGCTGAAGTATGAGGGATATAAATATTAAATGATTACCTGCTAGTAGTTGGGAAGTCCTCCTCAATAGTTAATGAGGAGATGGGAAGAGTACCCATATGAAAACATCCTGACGTGACCCAAGAAATTTGGAATTGTACCCACAAAATATTACCGAGGAAGGCAAGAAAAGAGAGGAAATTTGTGGGTAGAGAGGAGGATGGGATAATATGGGTCTAGTGAATATTTTTTTAGGAGGGAGATCATGTGCAACTCTCTAGTTCTAAAGAGAACTGAAAAAACAATTTTTTTCTGGGTAAAGGAATTTGTTGGGCAACGTTTTCAATCCAAGCTAATAAATGGGGTTGGAGAGAAGATGAGTGACCAGGGAAGCACTCATTGCAGACCCCCTTGCTTGGTGGAGAGAAAACCGATCTACCAAGTTCCTATGGGAAGAGAGGAGGATGGGAGAAAATGGGTATGGTGACCATTTTCTAAGGAGGGAGGGGATGTGCAACTCTCTGGTTCTAAAGAGAACTAAAAAATGATTTTTTTCTGGGTATAGGAATTTGTTGGGAAGGGTTTTCATTCCAAGCTGATAAATGGGGTTGCAGAGAATATTGGTGACTGAGGAAGCACTCATTGCAGACCCCCTTTCTTTTTGGAGAGAGAATCAATATGCCAAGTTCTTGTGGGAGGAAAAGAGTGGCCTTCATCCCTGGTTGTTGCTGAACATAAGGAAGAACCCTCTCAGAGCATCATGATCTAGATAGGGGATGGGAAGTGGTAAATCCTTCCAGGAGTTGGTGTTCCTATGGTTGGGTGGAAAATGGCACCCATTTCAAAAGTTGCATCACTATCTGGTTTCTAGATAAGTATATTTGGTTAAATCTCTGTAATGTTTAGATCAAATAAATTTTTATACTATGTTTTAGAACTGTGTAAGTTTAATTTCTGATAAAAGTGACTTGGGAAATTTAAGCAAAATAAAGAGAATGTCTTAACTGAAGATCTTTTGATTTAATTTCTTATCTCTTGACCATCTGTGTGCTAAAATAAGATTTATGGGAGTGGATGTTGTGGTTGATTATGTTGTATAGTTTAATGCATGCTTTGGAATTGATGACTTAATAGTTAAAAATTTATATAACACCTCTGAAAGAAGAGAGAGTAATTTTTATGTGTAATAGTGATCCATTTTAGTATGTCATCAAATCCCATGCCAGAAAATTTAGAGGATATCCGATCTGTGTGGACGTTAGGAAATAATCCCAAACATGGGAAAACATTAAAATTCCTTATAAATAATTATTGAGGAAAAATAATTAGGACATAAACATGAAATTGGTCTAAATGAATTAAAATACAAAAGTTCTCAAAATTCTATTTGGGGCATAAATAAACATTTGTGCTTAAATTGTGTTAAATCTCCTAAATTTGGGAAGAATCCCCTTAAATTTTGGTGGGCAGTAAATCCTGGTAGAAACACCGAATTTACTTTGGAGGTAAATCCATGTCTTAGGACCATTTTCCTTAAATTTAGTAAGAGTAGTAAAGAACAATAATAAGGAAATAAAATTCTACTCATTCACCCACGAGAAGGGTGATATTATAATTATATTTTAAATTTCCACGATGGAGAAATTTCCTTGGAATATAAACTTTTATTAAATCCCTTTATAAGGCATGGAAAACTATATTTTTCCTTTTCTTATTTATCTGTAAGAGAAAATAATTTCCTTTAAATCTTCCAGGTAACAACATTGAGTACGACTATGAAAATATATGTATATATGTCTATATACATATACATATTATTATTATTTTATTATTCTGAAAATGGAGGTTAAAGCCCCTAGAGCGTAAAAGACCTGAGACCAAAGAGAATATGCTTATTATTAATTTAATTTCAAACACACCAGAGAATAAACGATGACCAAATGCTTTAAATATCTCGTAGTCTTCGAAACTCTGGGGCTCCAAGATGTTTGGGTGATGGGATTCCACGAGCCAAAGTAGTCGAATGCCTTAACCCGTTCTTTCCCTGTGCAAGGTTGTAAAGGTAAGAAATACAATTAATTAAATTATTGTATTTAGTGTGATCAATTAACATAATTCAATATAATATACCTTTAATACAATATATATTATATTATAATCCAAATTATTTCATTGGATTTAAATCACAATGTAATTACAAGTGGGTCCCCTTCGGGACTCAGGAAATCCAGATCTGCGGGTTAATTGAGATGAAGAGTTTCATGGAAGAGCCAAATGAGACTGACTCGGAGAACACACACACTCTCTCTCTCTCTTTTCAATTATTAAATATAATATTGGAGAATTTAAAACCTGGGCATAATATTTGAGGAATATAATATAATATATGATATTATTTTAAGGTTTATTAAAATGATTACACATGAATGAAGCCAACTCTTTTTAAATATTAAACAATATGGAAACATGCATAAGTGGGGCCACTTCAGAGCTTCGGGAATCTGGGGGTTCGAAAGATTTGAGTACAAAGGATGTGTTGGAGAGTCGAAAGAGATTGACCAAGATCTCTCTCTCTCTCTCTCTCTCTCTCTCTCTCTCTCTCATTTTAAATATTAATATAATATTTGAAATTTTATATGCCTGGATGCAATTTCCAAAAAGGTTTAATATAATATATTTTAATTGAATTATTATGATATTCGCATGTGACAAAGTACAAACCCTTCTTCCTTTTTAAATTTATTATTTAGTGCGAAGTCACGTGTAAGTGAGGAACCTTTGGGAGTTCGGGACTACGAAGCTTTGGGAATTCGAGGCTTTGGGATTCCGAATGTTTGGGGATGATAGAAGGAACAAGCAAAAAAGGGCCAAAGGCCCGAACCTACCTCCCCACATTCCAAAGTTTGCATGAATATTAAACACATTTAAATTAAGCGAGGTTGTATTGATGTAAAAAATTATAATAAATGTTTGATGTGATTTATTTACATCATAATGTAATATAATTAATATCATATTGCATCGTAATATAACCTAAGTGGAACCCTCTTTGGAATTTCAATGTTCGAGAGATTTGGGTATATTCATAAAATCCTGATGAGATATATTTTTCAAAGTCCGGAGGCTTAGGTATTAATGTATAATGATAATCCTAAGTACTCCTTGAATATGTTTAATGATATTATAATATAATTAATAAAATAGCACCTTGGTAATAATAATATTAAATTGAATATGGTTAATCCTTTCCCCATTAAATAAATAAATCTTATATATATATATATATATATATATATGTTAAATTACGGGAAAATTCGGCATGGAGTTGCATGTCGGGGGGGATTGAATTATATACCTTAATTAAGGTTAATCAACTTAATTATGTCATGGACAAATTAACCTCATTGGGTTATAATATAATTACTCGTAATTATTATATGAGTAATTAATTGAATTAGTGCTAAACTACTTCTAAGAGGGAAATAGAAAGTAAAACCTCAGTAATTACTAGGCCATGGGTATTAAGTTAAGAAAATGTTAATTACTGGATAATTATTTTGTGGAGAATAATTATCCTTAAAGAGGTTTAAGTAATTAATTACCAAAGAATGGTATTCTACGAAATATCAATTAAGTATTTTAGTTGTACTATAGGAGAGGGACAAATGTCATCCTCTAGTCGAGCAAGCTTAAGAGCCCTACAGTGATACAGCGAATTGATGTTGACTAAGGATACCGGTGTGATGGTGCATGTTAATATTCAATGGGTTGACAAGTTGAGTGAGGTCCAGTAGGATTGGTGAACCTTAGTTTCTGAATGGATCCTAACTGTAGTTCAGGAGGCCTAGCATGCATCGAGATTGTCCATCGAGATAAAGGGAATATTCCTCAATAGCATGTTCGTTGGAGGTAAGATAAAAATTTATACCCCATCCCTTAAAAAGGTACTTAGGGGTCAGGTGTGTGACAGAGTGGTATCAGAGCGGGAAACAACATTTGGCCTGTTTAGGTTCATGAACAATTCGAATAAAATTTTATTAGAGAACTTTTAAGGGGTAACACCTTGTCTTACCCCATTCATAAGAAGCTTATTTAAATCACTACTAAAGAGAGGAATACAAATTTTTGTTATTGTTATATGTTCTAAAATTATGAGTTGTATGTTGGTAGTGTTCCAAATAATGAAGTCGACTTCACCTTACAAATTGCATGTGTTTTTTATAAACTAGTAGATAATTAACTAACACAAATTGTTTTATCAACACTTAAACAGTCAATGGACAATAAGGAAAACTGCAACCTAAATAATGGTGACACACCATGAGTTGGAGGAAATATCCCACAATAGAGAAGAAGAATCTGTTGAGAGGAGGGCCATGGAAACCCCTCCGGATTTGGATGAAATTGTAAGAAGCCACATGGCAGAATTATAGAGTTGTAAGGATGAAAATGAAAGGATAATAGAAGAAAAGGAAAAAAAATGAAATTAATGGAGTCCTACTACAAATCCTTTCAGATATACAAAGGAAGTTACAACATTGGCCAACAGCCAGTAATGTGGATAGACATCATACTAAGAAAACCCAAAGTCTACCTAAGATACAAAAGCATGGTCCTGAAATTAGCCACCCAAGGAGGAGAACCTCAAGGAAGGCCCAACATGGAGCTAAGAGAAATTCAACAAAAGAATCCTCTGGCTAGGAAACTGACAAATCCAAGTAATTGTCTAGTAGTGAGATGAGTTCACATTCCCGGAGGACAAGAAAGAAGAGGAAAAAATTCAAGAGACATGACCTTGAAGAGTTTAAGAAATCTAAACCTCTCACTTTCAATGGAGAAATTAAAAAAGGAGAAGAAGCAAAAGTTTGGCTATTTGGCTTGAATAAGCACTTTAGATTCCATAACTACTCTAAAAACTTAGAGGTCTGAATAGTTATTTGCAACTTGAATGGAAATGCCTCCATTTGGTGGGAGGACCTTAGGAATGTGAAAGGAATCCATGAGAAGGACTTTTCATGGAAACAATTTGAGAGATACTTCAAGAAGAAGTATCTATTTGAAAAATACTATGATGAAAAATACTTTGATGTGTGAAGATGAAGAAGGGAGAAAAATAACCCTACAAGTAATTCAAAAGCCTGTCTCAGTAAGACAAATATCATCCCTTCAAGTGAAGAAGTATTTCAAAAAAGGATGTCCTTTGTATGCAATACAAGTGTTGAAATTTTTTGAGAACAATAAACCAAGCCTAGAGGACCATCCCATATTAAGAGAGTATAAATATGTGCTTCCAGAAGAGGTACTAGGTCTACCTCCAAGAAGAGATATTGACTTTTCAATAGAACTTGTACCAAGAGCGATGCCAATGTCTAGAGCACCCTATAGAATGAGCACTCCAGAGCTAGTTGACTTCAAACTACAACTAAAGGAGATGTTGGAATGTTACATTCGTCCTAGTGTGTCTCCTTGGGGAGAAACAACTTTGTTTGTGAAGAAGAAGGATGACACACTCAGGTTGTGAATAGACTATAAACAACTCAATAATATTAACATTAAGAATAAGTATCCCTTGTCAAGGATTGATGACTTGATTGACCAATTAATGGGCGCTACAATTTTATCCAAGATTGAATTGAGGTATGGATACCATCAAGTTTGGATTAAGGATGAATACATCCACAAAACAATCTTTAGGATGAGGTATGGACACTATTAATTTGTGGTGGTGCCATTTGGGATTACTAATGCACCAACCACTTTTATGTGCTTAATGAATAATGTACTCAGCAAGTTCTTGGAAAAGGGAATTATAGAGAAACAAGGAGTAGGGACCAAGGTTTTCCCCCTTCAGGGATTAAACCATTGGCCGATAGCTCTGGAATGGGACCACATTTGGTAACATGGCCCTACACCTTTTAGATGTGAGAAGTTCTGTTTGGAACACCAAGATTTCCTTCCAAACTTGGAATGTTGGTGGAAAGAAAATCCAAACATCTTCGGCATAAAAATTTTCCATTTTCAACAGAGGTTAAAACATGTTCAACAATGTCTCCGAAAGTGGGAAGAATTTTTTGGGAACGTATTTGAGGAGAAAAAGAAACTAAATCAAGAATTGGAGGAAATTCAACAATGGGGCATCTAAGGCTTGTGCCCCCCTGACCTCCCAGTCATAGAGGCTAGAATCAAAGATGAGATATCCAAAAGAGAAAGACAGGAAGAAATCCTATGGAAGCAGAAATCAAGGATTCAATGGTTAAAATAAGGGGACAAAAACACCCACTTCTTTCACAATTCCTTAATCCAAAGAGGAAATAGAAACACAATTTCATCCATTAAATCCCCATACAGAAGAAATAAAACTAGGAGAGAAGACATAGAATTAGATCTTCTCAAATACTTCCAAAATCTCCTTTCCGAACCAACAATCAATCGAGAGGAGGAAATCTTAAAGATCATGGATTCTATCCCAAGGCTAGTGCAACCAGAACAATCTTAGGCAATGATGCCTCTAGCATCATTGGAAGAGGTGGGGGACATTGTGAAAAGTATGGCCATAGGAAAGTCTCCTGGGCCGAACGAATTCATAGCGGATTTCTACCAAATAGGCTGGTTGATTTTGGGACCTGAAATCTGGGAGGTGGTCGAGGAATCACGCACCTCCAAAGGTATTCTTCAAGCCTTCAATGCCACCTTTATCACCCTCAATACTAAGGTCAAAGGTGCTAACACTGCAGATAAGTTTCATCCTATCTCTCTTTGTAATTTCATTCATAATATTATTTCTAAGCTAATAAGAGCCATGCTCAAACCATTCCTCCCACTCATCATCTCCCAGGAACAAGGGGGATTTGTGGAAGGAAGGAAAATCCTTGATGACATCATAGTTGTGCATGAAGCGATTCATTATTTTAAAGCTTCCAAAAAGGAGGGCATTATGATGAAATTAAATATGTCCAAAGCTTATGACATGATGAACTAGGATTTCTTAAGAAGGATGTTGCTAGCCTTTGGCTTTGGGGAAGGTTGGGTTACCTAGGTAATGAGATTGGTTTCAACATCTTTCTTCTATATCCTATTAAATGGATCTCCTACCAAATCCTTTAATGGGTCAAGAGGCCTCCGCTAGGGAGAGCCTCTCTCCATTTTCTTGTATTTCCTATATCATCCCTCCCAACCAAGTATCTGGGAGCTCCCCTACTCCTTAAAGCCTATCACAACCTCTCGTGGGAGTCCATATTGGACAAAATAGAATCCAAACTAAAAATATTGACTCACCACTCTCTATCCTTCCCAGGAAGAGTTCTCTTGATCAAGTCAGTACTATCTTTCCTCCCATTGTATCTCTTTTCTCTCTTGGATGTGCCTATGAAGTACCTTAAGAAAATGTGGACTATTTAATGAAAGTTCCTTTGGGGTGGCCCCTCAAAAAACTCTAAATGGCTCATAGTTTCTTGGATCTCTCTATGTCGCCCAAAATCCCAAGGAGGTTTGGGCCTCAAAGAACCTCATATGACCAACTCCACTCTGGTAGCCAAGCTCTAGTGGAAATGGATCAAGTCCTTGCATCCCTCTGGTCCAAGCTCTGGAAGGACAAGTATTCCCCTCACTTATCCCTCCAAAGCCTAATCCAATCATGAAGTCTCAATTTGGTTTCAGTGATATGGAATAGTGCATGGAAAAATCCGATTCTGGTCCAGACGCATTGTTTCTTTGAAGTCCACGATGGGAATTCCACTCTATTTTGGTATGATGCATGGGAAGAAATTCCCTCTTTAGGGGGAGATGTCTTGTTCCTAACCATAAAAAATGATCTTGAGAGGGAGGGATGGGTGAGTCTTCACCATTTTTGGAAGTCTAAACCCCCTTCGGCCTCATCGTTTATGAGAACCTGGATGTTGCTAGAAGAATGGCATGTCCTTTGGATAGAAGATCTGAAGCTAGTGATCTCTAGAACAATCTAGGAGAGACAGATAGAGATCCTCTCAGGAGAGGAGATCATTTGATGGGGCCCCAATAAAAATGGAGATTTCACAACCCAAACTACTTACAAGCTCCTGCAAGGGAAAGGCACTCAACAAAACAGTCACCTTTGGAACAAAATTTGGAGTAGATCTCTCTGGCCCAAAGCCTCTTCTTACCTATGGCTAGTGGCCCACAAAAAAATTATTACATGGGACCGACTTCTCATGAAAGGGTTTGTGGGTCCGTCAAGGTGCATTCTCTGCCGTGATAATGAAGAAACCTATGACCACATATTAAGCAATTATAGCTTCACCAGTCAGCTATGGGATGTAGGGGTGTCTAAGTTTAGGAAATCAAACCTCCAAAAAGGAAATGTTGTGGCAACAATATATCAATGGATAGAGAATCCCTTTACCAATGATATCCTCAACAGACTCTAGGATATCTTCCCAGTCCTGCTCATGTGGAATGCTTGGAAAGAAAGGAATGGGATAATTTTCAAAGATAAAATCCTTACCATAAGTTAACTTTGGGAGCTCATCCACAAAATTATGTCTGAATCCATTGCAGTAGTACATTGGATAGTGAAATACCACCAGGTTCATCCCCCAAAAGTGGATATCCCCAGATGATGGAACCTAAAAAAAGACGCGAATAAGACCCCTGGGAGGAAAAAGAACACCCACATTAAATTACAAGACTTTTGGAAACCCCCACAAGTGGGCTTCGTCAAACTCAACTTTGAAACTGATTCAAATGGAAACCTGGGTCCAACAGGAACAAGTGGTATCTTCATAAACCACCTTGGAGAACCCATTCTCTTCTATGCTTCCCCCCTTGGATCTACAACAAATAATATGGAAGAGTTGGCCCGCCTCAGGTGAGGCCTAGAAATAGACATGAAAAGAGGATTCTTGGCGCTTGAGGTAGAAGGGGACTCCATTCTCATCATCATAGGTATTCAGTGCCTCATGAAAGGGGGAAAAATGAAGAAACCAAATCAGAACAAATGCTTGAACCATGGTTTTTCCACCCTGGAAACTATGGTTGCTGCCATTTCTGTAATTGTCATAGAGCCAATCAGGAGGGAATCCAATTCGGTAGCCAATTGCATGGAAAACATAGGTGTCAACCTACCCGAGTAACTGTGGTTCTGGCTCCCAAGGGAGCCACTGCCATGTGGAGTGACCAGTATGATTTAGTACAACCTATCACCCTCAAAATGATGGGAAGATAGAGAGGGTAAACAAAGGGTTAGAGGAAATGTTAAGGATTCATGTGATGCATCAACCTAATAAGTGGGAAGACTACCTACCATTGGTAGATTTTTCTTATAACAATGGCTATCAAGAGTCATTGAAGATGAGCCCTTTTGAGGCCCTCTATGGTAGACAATGCAATATTCCAATCAACTAGAATAACCCATTCGACATAATTACACTCTGACCAGATATGCTAAAAGAAATGGAACAAAAAATGGTTCAAATAAAACATAATCTAAAAGTAGCTCAGGATAGACAAAAAAAATATGCAGATAGAAAAAGGACTCCTAGAGATTTAAAAGCAGGGGATCAT
>ML795959.1:136099-147569 GCA_009831015.1 Picea engelmannii
TCTCTCTCTCTCTCATTTTAAATATTAATATAATATTTGAAATTCTATAAGCCTGGATGCAATTTCCAAGAAGTTTTAATGTAATATATTTTAATTGAACTATTATGATATTCTCATGTGACAAAGTACCAACCCTTCTTCCTTTTTAAGTTTATTATTAAATGCGAAGTCACATGTAAGTGTGGACCCTTCGGGAGTTTGGGACTTCGGAGCTCTGGGAGTTCAGGGCTTCGGGACTATGGATGTTTGGGGATGATAGAAGGAACAAGTAAAAAGGGTCGAAGTCCTGAACCTACCTCCCTACATTCCAAAGTTTGCATGAATATTAAACACATTTAAATTAAACGAGGTTATATTGATGTAATTGATTATAATAAATGTTTGATGTGATTTATTTGCATCATAATGTAATATGATTAATATCATATTGCATCATAATATAACCTAAGTGGAACCCTCTTTGGAATTTCAACGTTTGGGAGATTGGGGTATATTCATAAAAACCCGATGAGGAATCTTCGTCGAAGTCCGAAAGCTTAGGTATTAATGGATAATGATAATCCTAAGTTCTCCTTGGATATGTTTAATCAAATTATAATATAATATAATTAATAAAATAACAATTTGGTAATAATAAATATTAAATTAAATATGGTTAATCCTTTCCCCATTAAATAAATTAATCTTTATATATATATATATATATATATATACATGATATCTCCCGCTCTTGCTCCCCCCTCCCATCAAGATCCATCATGTCTGATGATGACTTTTTCTCCCTTAGTCCAGATTCGGGGAAGATCCTTCCTGGGAAATTTGAGTTTATGTGTCGAGTCGGTTCTCCGGCGGCCACCTTTTCCCGAAGCACACAGACAGATTTTATCCTGGATGATTGTCTTGCTCCGTCTATGCCTGAACTGTCAAACTTAGAGTCGCCCCCTCCTTCAAGTGCAGAAGGTTCACGGTCTAGGCACAACAAAAATGGAATCAAAACAAAATCCGACTCTTTAAAATTCATCGTAGGAATTGACATTCTTGTCTCAGATGTCCCAGATTTTGTTAGCAAATCTTTGGTAGGGCATTTTTGCAGGCGCATGGAGACTTGCGATTCAATATTGGGTTGGCTTGAGTCGAATTGGAAACCTTTTGTAGGTTATGTACCATACTTTCATCAAGTCTCTTTCGGTTGGATTTTGTTTAAGGTTGTCTTTGTTGAAGATAAACAATCCTTGCTGGATCATGTTTGGAATTGGGGACCTGATGGATTAATTCTACAAAATTGGGAAGTGAGATTTAATTTTGAACATTCACTGCAACATCTACAGAAGATATGGGTTATTTTTCCTGGTCTTCCTCAGTTGTTTTTGGAAAAAGTCCATTCTGGAAGCCATTGGTAACAAAATTGAGTCCTTAATTTCTCTCGAGGTGGACTGGGACACCAAGTTCAATCACCGTTGTGCCAAAATATAGGTGGATCTCAATGTCAGGGATGGTCTCTATGAAGGTATCAAACAAGAATTATTTGGTAGTGTTTGGACTTAGGGACTGGATTACTCGAAGCTCCCCTTTCGGTGTTTTACATGCTTCCAAGTTGGTCACCTTGCATAGGATTGTCCTCAGGTGGGAACTTCTCAGCCTTGTTATAGAAAGGTCTGGCGAAAAAAGGAATCTTTTCTAGATGTGGAAAACCTTCATCTCCCTCTCCTGACTTCCTAAACATGGCCCAATAGGTCCCTCATCTATGTACACAGACCAAGGCTACTTCCCCAATGACACAAGATATGCCTCTCCTCGGCTCTTCCTCTCCATTTTGTATTGACAATCCTCCTCTGGTGGAAATGTTGGACGACTCTAGTTTTCCATCCTCTAGTTGTCTTGTTTTAAAAGTCCTCGTTCCCATGTCGTCGGCTTCCCCTATGCTGGCCTCTCCCTCTCAGGTAGATATTATAAGACCACATTCTTGAGTTATGGCGGACCATGCAGTTTCCCCTAAAAAGTCAGGTCCCTACACAAATTTACACAAATTTACGTCCACATCCTAATCCAAAGACTAGCCCTGGGCCTTCCTCAAAAGGAGGTCTTACAAAATATCCACCGCCTAAAATCACCTTGGGAAGAAAACCCTTTCTTTCGAAAGCACAAATCTAGGCCTCAATACAGGTCCATGCTAGCAAACAATGCACCATTCAATGGGCCCTTAGAGCAGTTAGCGTCCCTAGGAGGGGCTCCTCATGATAATTCTCTCCCTAAATATAATGGTTTTTGGGGGTTCCCTTGCTCAACTATCCCTCAAACGGTTATTTGAAACCATTTCTCTAGAGGTCTTTTTTCTTCAGGAAACAAAGGTGTTGGTTCCCAGGCCCATGAGGTCCTCTCCAGGTGGTTACAAGATTGGTCCTTTGCGACAAGTGACTCCATTGGTTTGGCTGGGGGACTTTTGATTGTGTGGATTCCAAAGTTGTCTCTTTGATATGTTTCATGCCTTCCTTCTTATATTAATACTAATTTAAAGGATTCATTGATAGGTGTCGATTATACTCTTATAAATACTTACGGCCCATTTGTGGAAAAAAAGAATTTTTGGGAACCCTTTTTTGCTAAAGAAGTCATGAATTCACAAAACTTGATAGTGGGTGGGGATGTAAATTTTACCCTCTCCCAGAATTAGGTCTTGGGTATATCTGCCAGAAAAGACCCTCTTGGCCCTTTTCTTCAGTCTATCCTAGAAGCTCATGGTTTGGTGGATGTTTAGCCAACAAAGTTGGTTCTGACTTGGAGAAACAATCGTAAACAGGAGGTGGCAGTGACAAAGAGACTTGATAGGTTTTTGGTATCAGACTCTTTAATGATTGGGCCTATAAGGATTCGTTCATGGTTCAAAACTGGGGGCACCTCAGACCATAGGCCGGTGGTTTTATCTTTGGATCCCCTAGAAATAAATCCCCCGACGCCATTCAAATTTAATCCTTCTTGGTTGGAAGAAGAGGATTATAAAATTTTGTTTCAGTCAGTGTTGACTCCTTTGGTGAATTCTCAGTCTTGTTCCTTTATGCAACAATGGGATGATAATTTTTTAAAAGTAAAAAATCCACCAACTCCTAGGCAACATACTACAATAAGTGTAAACAACAACAACTCAAATCCATGGAAGCTAAGATTGCTCATCTGTTTCAACAAAATGTTTTAGGTATTTTTTCTGAACAGGAGTTGGAAACCCTAAAAGAGTTGGAACTGAAATGACATGGTCTACTGATGAAAGAAGAACAACTTTGGTGCTTAAAGAGTTGGGCCCTTTGGATTCAGGAAGGGGAAAAAAGCACAAAGTTCTTCCACCATTTCGCTTCCCACTGCAAAAATCAAAATTCGATTATAGAAATCCAAAATGTGGAAGGAATCCGAGTTCGGTCTTTCGATGAGAAAGCTCAAGCTGGGTTTTCACATTTTAAGACGGTTTACATTTCCCCTGAAGGTTGTCCCATCCAATAAATTCTTCAAGTTCTCCAACTTTTCCCGCGAGTGATCATGGATTAAATGAATGAGGCCTTTAGAAAGGAGGTGGATGAAAAAGAATTAGAATATATCCTGCGATCGTTCCAAAAAGGTAAGATCCCTGGCCCAGATGGTTTCACTATTGAATTTTATTTAGGTTTTTTTGAGTTCCTTAAAGAGTATCTCATAAATGTGGTTTGAGAATCTCAAAGATCCGGGAAAGTGTCGGGAGCACTAAACTCAACCTTCATAGCATTAATTCCAAAAAAACAAGACTCTAGAGATTTTGAATATTTTTGGTCGATTTCCTGTTGCAATCTCATTTCGAAGATTATTTCACAACACCTTAAACCTATTCTGAATGATATTATCTCTAAAGAACAATTTGGTTTTATTTTCAAAAGATAGATACATGATGTAGTCTCTCTTTCTCAAGAAACTTTTCACACTATTCACAGAAAAAAACAGGCCGCGTTCATAGTAAAACTTGATCTCTCAAAGGCTTATGATCGTGTTAACTAGACCTTCCTTCGGCTTCTACTAATGTAGATTGAATTTGAGGTCGAAGCAGTGGAATGGATTATGGGATGCATTCAATCTGCCTCCTTTGCAGTCCTCATAAACGGATCCCCGTCATATTTCTTCTGACCCTTGAGGGGGCTTAGAAAAAGATTCCCCCTTTCCCCTTTCCTTTTCCTACTTGTTGCATAAGATTTTCTCCATCTAATAAAAAATGCTCGTAATTTGCGATCTTTCAAAGGAATCTTTGTAACAAAATTAGAGGTTTTAACAGATATCCTTTTTGTTGACGATATCCTTCATTTTGGAGAAGCCTTAAAGGGGAGTGCTCGAAATTTGAGGACTATTTTAGACCCTTTCAACTAGCAACAGGTATGCAAAGAAACTTTGAAAAATATTGTCTGGCTCATAACAACATCCCAACAAATGTTCTTCCAAATATTCATGCTTCCCTTCCCTTTCCTATGTGCTCTTGGATAGAGGGGTTCAAATACCTGGGTTTTTTTCTCAAGCCAAACTGCTACTCCTTTGTGGACTGGATATGGTTGTATAAGAAGATAGAAAGTAAAATATTACACTGAACTAACCATTTCCTTTATCAGGGTGGGATATTGAATCTTTTGAAGTTCGTCCTTCAAAGCATCCCAGTTTATTGGGCCACCATAGCGGCCATCCCAAAAGGAACTCTTCACAAAATTTGAAAATTATGTTTCTCTTTTCTGTGGACAACCAACAAAATATATGAAGGAATTCCTTTAGTCAAATGGTATTCCTTGGCCATGCCAAAAGAATTAGGAGGTTGGGGTATAAAAAATCTCCCACTCTTATGTCTATCTCTTGCTGCAAAATCCATGTGGAGGCTGGCCGAAAATCCAAATTCTCTGTATAGAAGAGTTTTAACCACAAAATATCTCCCTGGTCTTTCCTTGGTTCAATGGTTTCGATGCCCTTCTAAATCTCATAAAAATGGTTCGATTGGATGGAAGGATATGGTTCAGGCCTTTCCTCTTATTGGTGAATGGACAGCCTGGAGCATTGGTTGTGGGAAGCAAGTTAGGATTGGGTTGGATCCTTGGGTGGGAGCTGGAGAAGCATAAAAATTATCTCAGGGTTTGAGAGAACAACTGAATAATATTCACATTCATTCCATTGCATATGCTTTAGATCAAACCCCAGAAGTATGGGGTCTAGCAGGATGGAAATCAACACAATATCTAGGACTCATAAATGATGAAGCAATTGAGTGGTCACATTATATCAGACTGCAATTAGAAAATTTCATTCACCTAGATCCAGTAGAAGAAGACTCCTTAGTCTGGACAAAAAAATCTGTATTAGGTATATATTTGGCTAGCAGGGGTTACAAAGCTGCCATGGAAGAATCTGCCCTTAGGGAAAAAGATGATTGGTGGAAAAATATTTGGAAGGTTCTGGGACCGTTAAATTTAAAGACACTACTATAGTTATCCCTTCAAAATCAACTTCTAACCTGGGACAATTTACAAAGAAGAGGATGGGAATGTCTTAGCGGAAGTTCATTATGTGGTTTGGCTTCTGAGACAATTTCTCATATTTTTCTCACTTTCTCATATGCAGTTATGATTTTGTCAAAGGATTTTCAGTATTTTTCTACAGGCCATCTAAGTATGGGTGAATCACTGCTTGAAGGCACACAACGCTGGTGGTTATATTCAGGGGTAAACATTTTTGCTACTTTCCCATATTTTCTCATTTATGGGATATGGTGGGCTCGGAATATGAGCATCTTCAATGACAATCCCCTTCCATTTGAAATGATTTGTGCCCTTGTGGTTCAGTGGACAAAATAACATCAACAACGACCACGCTTTCTACAAGAACTATTCATTGACCAGATTTTTCCATGGGTTTTCTTCGACGAGGCAAGTCAAGGAACCCCTCCACTAGGAGGGGCCGGATCAGTGATCCATCTCTCTCCGGCGCATAAATTACATATAAAAATTTCCCCGAGGCATGGCACAAACAACAAAGTAGAGATAACTAACCTCATTGGGAGTGTGTGTTTTAAATTACGGGAAAATTTTGCATGGAGTTGCATGTCGGGGAGGGATTGAATTATATACCTTAATTAAGGTTAATCAACTTAAGTATGTTATGGATAAATTAAACTCATTAGGTTATAATATAATTACTCACAATTATCATATGAGTAATTAATTGAATTAGTGCTAAACTACTTCTAAGAGGGAAAGAGAAACTAAAACCTCAGTAATTACTGGGCCATGAGTATTAAGCTATGCAAAAGTTAATTATTGGATAATTAGTTTGTGGAGAATAATTATCCTTAATGAGGTTTAAGTAATTAATTACCAAAGAATGGTATTCTACGAAATATCAATTAAGTATTTTAATTGGACTATAGGAGAGGGACAAATGCCATCCTCTAGTCGAGCAAGCCTAAGCACCCAACAATGAAATGGAGAATTGATGTTGACTAAGGACACCAGTTTGATGACACATGTTAATATTCAATGGGTTTACAAGTTGAGTGAGGTCGAGTAGGATTGGTGAACCCTAGGTTCCTAATGGATCCTAACTGTAGTTCAGGAGGTCTAGCATGCATCGAGATTGTCCATCGAGATAAAGAGAATATTCCTCGATACCATGTTCATCGGAGGTAAGAGAAAAACATATACCCCATCCCTTAAAAATATACTTAGGGGTCATGTGTGTGACATAGTGGTATCAGAGTGAGCAACAACATTTGGCCTATTTGGGCTCATGAACGATTTGAATAAAATTTTATTACAGAAATTTTAAGGGGTAACAACCTGTCTTACCCCATTCATAAGAATCTTATTTAAACCACTACTAAAGAGAGAAACAAAACATTATTTTGTTGTTATATTTTCTAAAAATATGAGTTGCGTGTTTCTAGTGTTCCAAATAATGAAGCTGACTTCACCTTACAAATTGCATGTGTTGTTCATAATGAGTAAATAATTAACTAACAAAAAATGTTTATCAACACTCAAACAATCAGTGGATAGCAAGGAAAACCACAACCTAAAGCATGGTGACATACCATGAGTTGGGGGAAATATCCCACAATAGAGAAGAAGAATATGATGAGAGGAGGGTCGTGGAAACCCATTCGGATTTGGTTGAAACTGTAAGAAGCCTCATGGTATAATTACAGAGTTGTAAGGATGACAATGAAAGGTTGAAAAAAGAACATGAAAAACAAATTGAAATTAATGGAGTCCTACTACAAAGCCTATCAGATATACAAAGGCAGTTGCAACATGGGATAACAACCAATAATGTGGATAGAAATCATACTAAGAAAACCCAAATTCCACCTGAGATACAAAAGCATCATCCTAAAAGTAGCCACCTAAGGAGGAGCACCTCAAGGAAGACCCAACATGGATCCAAGAGACATTCAATGGAAGAATCCTCTAGCGAGGAAACTGGCAACTCTAAGGAATTGTCTAGTAGTGAGACAAGTTCACATTCCCAGAGGAGAAGAAATAAGAGCAGACATTTCAAGAGCCATGACTCTGAAGAATTTTAGAAATCCAAACCACTCACTTTCAATGGAGAAATTAAAAAGGGAGAAGAAGCAAAATTTTGGCTACTTGGCTTGAAGAAGTACTTCAGAGTCCATGACTACTCTGGAAACTTAGAGGCCCGAATATCCATTTTCAACTTCAATGGAAAGGCATCCATTTGGTGGGAGGACCTTAGGAATGTGAAAGGAATCCATGAGAAGGAATTTTCATGGAAACAATTTGAGAAGTAGTTCAAGATGAAGTATATGTATGAAAAATAATATGATGGGAAGACCAAGGAGTTCTATGAACTCAATCTAGGACAACTCACAATAGATGAATATATCAACAAATTTCTTGAGATTATGAGGTATGTTCCCTACATAAAGGATGAAAAGGTAAATATGCAACGGTTTATTAGTGGACTTCCTCAGTCCTTCTGGGACATAATTGAGTTTGATGAACCTAAGACTTTAGAAGACACTATTCGAAAGTCAAAGTACTGCTATGAGCAATTCAAGAATAAGGAAACAACTCATAAGGATTGGAAGAAGAAAAGTAATTTGGGATTCAAGAAGAAAGGGTTTAAATCTTCAAGGTTTAAGAATGATGGGGAAGGTTCTAGGATGATCCTTCCTACTAAAAGTGTGTATCAACAGAATTTTCCATCATAGAGTGGTAATAATCCCTTTGGATCAGCCCCATAAAAGAATCATAATACAAAGAGAGAACCCTTGAAATGTTTGGGTTGTGGAAAAGAACATCTGCTGAGAGATTTCCCACATAGGAAACAAGACAATTGGAGAGTCTACAACATCCAAGAGGCTACCATAGTCAATGAAGCAGCTAGGAGCATGCAACAAATTTATGCAGCCTTGGATAATAGATAAGATAACCACCAAGCTTCAATGGTGGAGATGGGAGGTATGATTTACAACCATCTAGTTTCCATTTCAATTGATCCTGGATCTAATATGAGTTATGTCTCCCCTCAAACTATTGAGAAATGTAAATTGCAGCAAGTAAAACATGTTAAAGCATGGCTGGTACAACTAGTCACAGGAACAAAAATAAAGGTGACAAAGGTCATACCAGCATGCCAATTCATTATGAATGGATTACCCACCCAAGGAACCCTAAACATGATCCCTTTAGGATCTTATGACCTACTGATTGGAATGGAATAGTGGCTTCCCATAAAACCAATTTGGACTGTTACAATAAAACTTTGGAGTGTGAACATGAAGAAGGGAGAAAAATAACCCTACAAGGAATTCAAAATCCTGTCTCACTGAGACAAATTTCAACCCTTCAAGTGAAGAAGTATTGCATAAAAGGATGTCCTTTGTATGCAATACAAGTGTTGAAATCTGTTGAGAACAATAAACCAATCCCAGAGGACCATCCCATATTAAGAAAGTATAAATATGTGTTTCCAAAAGAGGTACTAGGTCTACCTCCAAGAAGTGATATTGACTTTTTAATAGAACTTGTACTAGGAGAGGTGCCAATGTCTAGAGCACCCTATAGAATGAGCACTCCAGAGCTAGTGTGTCTCCTTAGGGAGCACCAGATTTGTTTTTGAAGAAGAAGGATGGCACACTCAGGTTGTGCATAGACTATAGACAACTCAATAAGATAACCATTAAGAATAAGTATCCCTTGTCAAGGATTGATGACTTGTTTGACCAATTAATGGGTGCTACAATTTTATCCAATATTGACTTGAGGTCTGGATACCATCAAGTCTGTGTTAAGGATGAATTCATCCACAAAACAACCTTTAGGACAAGGTATGGGCACTATGAATTTGTGGTGGTGCCATTTGGGCTTACCAATGTACCAGCCACTTTTATGTGCTTAATGAATAATGTAGTCAGTAATTTCTTTGACAAATTTGTGTTGGTTTTCATTTTTGATATCCTAATCTATTCTAAGAGTATGGAAGAGCATGAAGAATATCTCAATTTAGTGCTTCAAGTGCTAATAGAACATCAGCTCTATGCTAAGTTTAGTAAGTGTGAATTTTTCCAAAAACGAGTCCATTACTTAGGCCATGTTATCTCTGAAGAAGGAGTGGTAGTTGATCCTAAAAATATAAAATCAATTATGGATTGGCCTACCCAAAAATATGTATTTGATATCAGATCCTTTATGGGCCTAACAGGATACTATAGAAGGTACATAAAGGGATTTTCCAAGATTGGTTGCCCAATCACCTCCATTCAGAAAAAGGGAGTTAAATTTATTTGGAGATCACAATGTGAAGGAGATTCCAACAACTGAAATACCTTCTAACCAATGCACATGTGTTGAAGATTGCATACCCAAACAAGGGCTTCCTTGTGTGTACATATGCCTACAAGGAAAGGCTCAAAGGAGTCCTTATGCAAGAAGGGAATGTGATTTTCTACGAATCCAGAAAATTGAATGAGGATGAAATCAATTATGTGACCCACGATTTGGAATTGGATACCATAGTACATGCTTTAAAAATGTGGAGGCATTACCTCCTAGGTAGAATATTTGTACTTATGATAGACCATATTGGGTTGAGATATTTGTTTGATCAACCAAAACTCAATGTTAGACAAGCTAGGTGGATGGCTCTCCTCAGTGAGTTTGATTTTGAAATAAAACATATTAAAGGAAAAGAAAATAGGGTTGTTAATTCCCTTAGTAGAAGTGTGAAAGTGATTCACTTGGAAGTTGTAAGCACCTGTGAATCAGACATTAAGGAGAGAGTCAAAAGTTTACAAGAAACATATGCACTTTTGAATACTGTGAAATCATACCTAGAGCAAGAGCCCACATGGCTGAAGTATGAGGGATATAAAATGTTGAATGATGAACTGCTAACTTACAAAGGGAGGTTCTATATTCCAAATTGTGACGACTTGAAGAGGTTCATAATGGATGAACTACATAAAATACCATATATTGGTCATCCTGGTTATCATAAAATGATCATAGCCACTAGGAAATTGTTTTATCAGCCAAGACTGAAAAAGGACATAGCGGATTACTTAGCTAAATGACTAGAATGTCAATAGGTTAAGGTAGAGAAATGTCATCCAATAGGTTTGTTGCATACCCTACGAATACTATAATGGAAATGGTAAACCATATCCATGGATTTCATCATAGGGTTTCCAAAATCAACCAAGAAAAATGACGCCATTATGGTAGTTGTGGACAAACTGAGAAAGGCTACTCACTTTATTCCCGTCAAGTCAACTTTAAAGGAAATAGATATTTTTAGTATTTTCATGAAACAAATATTTAGAGTGCATGGCATGCCTGAGGAAATAATATCAGATAGAGATACAAAATTTAATTCAAACTTTTGGAAATATTTGTTTGTTGGTCTTGAAACTAGATTGCTATTTAGGACAACCTATCACCCTCAAACTGATGGGTAGACAAAGAGGGTAAACCAAGTGTTATAGGACATGTTAAGGATTCATGTGATGCATCATCCCAAGAAGTGGGAAGACTACCTACCACTGGTAGAGTTTTATTATACCAATGGCTATCAAGAGTCATTGAAGATGAGCCCTTTTAAGACCCTCTATGGTAGACAATGAAATATTACAATCATCTTGAATAACCCAGTAGACAGAATTACACTCAGACCAGATATGCTAAAGGAAATGGAACAACAAGTAGTTCAAATAAAACATAATTTGAAAGTAGCTCAAGATAGTCAAAAAAGATATGCAAACAAAAAAATGACTCCTAGAGAGTTCAAAGAAGGGGATTATGTGTATCTCTGAGTCAGGCCCAGAAAAAGTTCCTTGAGAATGGGAGCTTGTGCTAATATGGCACCTTGGTATTTTGGACCCTTTGAAATTTTGGACAGAGTGGGACCTGTAGCGTATATACTAGAACCTCCTCCCACAAAGAAGGTACATAATGTTTTACCT
>ML795959.1:148610-174129 GCA_009831015.1 Picea engelmannii
AAATTGGGATTTTTACCCACGAAATATTGTCGAGGAAGGAAAGAAAAGAGAGGAAATTCATGGGTAGAGAGGAGGATGGGAGAAGATGGGTCTAGTGACTATTTTATGAGGAGGGAGAGCATGCACAACTTTCTAGTTTTGAAGAGAATTGAAAAAACAAATTTTTTCTAGGTACAGGAATTTGTTGGGCAATGTTTTCAATCCAAGTTGATAAATGGGGTTGCAAAGAAGATGAGTGACTGAGAAATCACTCATTGTAGACCCCCTTTCTTGGTGGAGAGAAAACTGATCTGCCAAGTTCCTATGGGAAGAGAGGAGGATGGGAGAAGATGGGTATGGTGACTATTTTTTGAGGAGGAAGAGCATGTGCAACTCTCTGGT
Source organism: Picea engelmannii (assembly GCA_009831015.1). Taxonomy (NCBI): domain Eukaryota; kingdom Viridiplantae; phylum Streptophyta; class Pinopsida; order Pinales; family Pinaceae; genus Picea; species Picea engelmannii. Next base: position 148,992 of record ML795959.1, read on the forward strand.
TCTGAGGAGAATTGAAAAACAAATATTTTTTTTTGGGTACAGGAATTTTTTGGGAAGGGTTTTGAGTCCAATATGATAAATGGGGTTGCAAAGAATATGAGTGATCGATGAAGCACTCATTGCAGACCCCCTTTCTTGGTGAAGAGAAAACTGATCTGCCAAGTTCCTGTGGGAGGAGGAGAGTGGCCTTCGTCCCTCTTTGTTGTTGAACAAAAGGAAGAATCCCTCTCAAAGCATAATGATCTAGATAGGGGGTGGGCAGTGGTAAATCCTTCCAGGAGTTGGCGTGCCTACGGTTGGGTGTAAAATGGCACCCCTTTCAACAATTACATCACTATCTGGTTTCTAGATAAGTATATTTGGTTAAATCTTTGTAGTGTTTAGATCATAGAAAAATTTATACTATGTTTTAGAACTGTGTAAGTTTAATTTATGATAAAAGTGATTTGAGAAATTTAAGAAAAATAAAGAGAATGTCTTAGCTGAAGCTCTTTTGATTTAATTTCTTATCTCTTGACCATCTGTGTGCTAAAATAAGATTTATGGGAGTGGATGTTGTGGTTGACTGTGTTGTACAATTTAATGCATGCTTTGGAATTGATGACTTAACAGTTAAAAATTTATATAACACCTCTGAAAGAAGAGAGAGTGATTTTTCCACGTAATAGTGCTCCATTTTAGTATGTCATCAAATCCAATGCCATAAAAGTTAGAGGATATAAGATCTGTGTGGATGTTAGGAAATAATCCCAAACATCGAAAAACATTAAAAGTTCTTATAAATAATTATTGAGGAAAAATAATTAGGACATAAACATGAAATTGGTCTAAATGAATTAAAATACAAAAGTTCTCAAAATTCTATTTGGGGCATAAATAAACATTTGTGTTTAAATTGTGTTAAATCTCCTAAATTTGGGAAGAATCCCCTTAAATATTGGTGGGCAGTAAATCCTAGTAGAAACACTGAATTTACCGTGGAGGTAAATCCCTGTGTTAGGACCATTTTCCTTAAATTTAGTAAGAGTAGTAAATAACAGTAATAAGGAAATAAAATTCTACTCATTCACCCACGAGAAGGGTGAGATTATAATTATATTTTAAATTTCCAGGATGGAGAAATTTCCTTGGAATATAAACTTTTATTAAATCCCTTTATAAGGCATGGAAAACTATATTTTTCCTTTCCTTATTTATCTGTAAGAGAAAATAGTTTCCTTTAAATCTTCCAGGTAAAAAAATTGAGTACGACTATGGAAATATATGTATATATGTCTATAAACATATTATTATTATTATTATTTTTTATTATTCTGAAAATGGAGGTTAAAGCCCTTGGAGCATAAAAGACCCGAGACCAAAGAGAATATATTTATTATTATTTTAATATCAAACACACCAGGGAATAAATGGTGACCAAATGCTTTAAATATATCGTGGTCTTCAGAACTCCAGGGCTCCGGGATGTTTGGTTGATGGGATCCCACGAGCCAAAGTAGTCGAATGCCCTCACCCTTTATTTCCCTGCGCAAGGTTGTAAAGGTAAGAAACCCCTTCGGGACTTGGGAAATTCAAAACTGCGGGTTAATTGATAATGAAGTGTTCTGTGGAAGAGCCAAAGGAGACTGACCTAGAGAACAATCTCTCTGTCTTTTCAATTATTAAATACAATATTGGATAATTTAAAACATGGGCATAATTTTTGAGGAATATAATATAATATATGATTTTATTTTAAGTTTTATTAAAATGGTTACACGTTAATGAAGCCAACTCTTTTTAAATATTAAATAATATGGAAATGTGCATAAGTGGGGCCACTTCATATCTTTGGGACTCTGGGGATCTGAGAGATTTGAGTATAAAGGATGTGTTGGAGAGCCGAAGGAGATTGGCCCCGATCTCTCTCTCTCTCTCTCTCTCTCTCTCTCTCTCTCTCTCTCTCTCTCTCTCTCTCTCATTTTAAATAAATATAATATTTAAAATTTTATAAGCCTAGAAGCAATTTCCAAAAAGGTTTAATATAATATATTTTAATTGAATTATTATGATATTCACATGTGGCAAAGAACTGACCCTTCTTCCTTTTTAAACTTATTATTTAGTACGAAGTCATGTGTAAGTGTGGACCCTTCAGGAGTTCGGGACTTCGGATCTCTGGGAATTCGGGGCTTCGGGACTCTGGATGTTTGGGGATGATAGAAGGAACAAGAGAAAAAGGGATGAAGGCCCAAACCTACCTCCCCACATTCCAAAGTTTGCATGAATATTAAACACATTTAAATTAAATGAGGTTATATTGATGTAATTGATTATAATCGATGTTTGATGTGATTTATTTACATCATAATGTAACATAATTAATATCATATTGCATCATAATATAACTTAAGTGGAACCCTCTTCGAAATTTCAACATTCTAGAGATTTGGGTATATTCATAAAAGCCTGATGAGGAATATTTGTCGAAGTCTGGAGGCTTAGTTATTAATGGATATTGATAATCCTAAGTGCTCCTTGGATATGTTTAATCATATTATAATATAATTAAATATAATTATATTATAATATAATTAATAAAAGAACACGTTGGTAATGATAATATTAAATTGGATATGGTTAATCCTTTCCCCATTAAATAAATTTTCACACACACACACACACACACACACACACACACACACACACACACACACACACACACACACACATATATATATATATATGTTAAATTATGGGAAAATTTAGCATGGAGTTGCATGCCAGGGGGATTGAATTATATACCTCAATTAAGGTTAATCAACTTAAGTATGTTATGGAGAAATTAAGCTCTTTGGGTTATAATATAATTACTCACAATTATCATATGAGTAATTAATTGAATTAGTTCTAAACGAATTATAAAAGGGAGAGAGAAAGTAAAACCTTAGTAATTATGGGCCATGAGTATTAAGTTAAACAAAAGTTAATTACTGGATAATTAGTTTGTGGAGAGTAATTATCTTTGACGAGGTTTAAGTAATTAATTACTAAAGAGTGGTATTCTATGAAATATCAATTAATTATTTTAATTGGACTACAGGAGAGGGACAAATGTCATCCTCTAGTCGAGCAAGCCTAAGCACCCTACGATGACATGGCGAATTGATGGTGACTAAGGACACCAGTGTGATGGTGCATGTTAATATTCAATGGTTTGACAAGTTGAGTGAGGTCCAGTAGGATTGGTGAACCTTAGGTTCTGAATAGATCCTAACCATAGTTCAGGAGGTCTAGCATGCATCGAGACTGTCCATCGAGATAAAGGTAATATTCCTCGATACCATGTTCGTCGGAGGTAAGAGAACAATTTATACCCCATACCTTAAAAAGGTACTTAGGGGTCGGGTGTGTGACAGAGTGGTATAAGAGCGAGCAACAACATTTTTCCTTTTTGCGCTCATGAACGATTCGAATAAAATTTTATTACATAACTTTTAAGGGGTAACACCCTGTCTTACCCCATTCATAAGAATCTTATTTAAACCACTACTAAAAAGAGGAACAAAACTTTTTGTTTTTGTTATATGTTCTAAAATTCCGAGTTGTATGTTTCTAGTGTTCCAAATAATGAAGCTAACTTCACCTTACAATTTGCATGTGTTTTTCATAAACTAGTAGATAATTAACTCACAAAAAATGTTTTATCATCACTCAAACAGTCAGTGGACAACAAGGAAAAATGCAACCTAAAGAATGGTGAAAAACCATGAGTTGGTGTAAAGATCCCACAATAGAGAAGAAGAATCTGATGAGAGGAGCACCGTGGAAACTCCTCTGGATTTGGATGAAACTATAAGAAGCCTCATAGCATAATTATAGAGTTGTAAGGATGAAAATGAAAGGCTAATAACAGAAAAGGAAAAAAAACTGAAATTAATGGAGTCCTACTACAAAGACTATTAGATATACAAAGGAAGTTGCAACATGGGCCAACAACCAGTAATGTGGATAGAAATCATACTAAGAAAACCCAAAGTCTACCTGAGACAAAAGCATAGTCCTGAAAGTAGCCACCCAAGGAGGAGCACCTCAAGGAAGATCCAACATGGAGCCGAGAGACATTCAATGGAAGAATCCTCAATCTAGGAAACTGACAACTCCAAGGAATTGTCTAGTAGTGAGACAAGTTCTAATTCCTAGAGGAAAAGAAAGAAGAGGAAAAATTTCAAAATCCATGACCCTGAAGAGTTTAAGAAATCCAAACCACTCACTTTCAATGGAGAAATTAAAAAGGGAGAAGAAGCAAATTTTTGGCTACTTGGATTGAAGAAGTACTTCGAAGTCCATGACTACTCTGAAAACTTAGAGGCTCGAATAACTATTTTCAACTTGAATGGAAAGGCCTCCATTTGGTGGGAGGACCTTAGGAATGTGAAAGGAATCCATGAGAAGGACTTGTCATGGAAACAATTTGAGAAATACTTCAAGAAGAATTATCTGTCTACAAAATACTATAATGAAAAATAATTTGGAGTGTGACGAAGAAGAATGGAGAAAAATAACCCTACAAGGAATTCAAAAGACTGCCTTAGTGAGACAAATGTCATCCCTTCAAGTGAAGAATTATTGAAAAAAAGGATGTCCTTTGTATGCAATAAAAGTTGTTGGCACAGGGGCAGACTCGAGGTTCAATGCTTCAAAAATGCACTAACAAAACCCTAACTATTGGCCCTTTCGACAACACCTACAAAGTAGATGAAGTCTCACCCGAGGTAGAGGCAGGGGGGTTGCAGGACTTAGGTGTCTACAGAAAAGTTGGGACGCAGATCTGTGATTATAATACTTAACAAAGCACTTAAACAACAATATGCATTAGTTCTTGAATCTCATTCACATTGCAAATAAAACCCTTATTAGAGATCAACGTAGTAACAATGAAGATCAAGTACTTTTAACTACTTAGCACATAGAATTTGTAGAAATTTCAATACAAATTAAGTATTTCCTGCGATTCTCCTGATCTAACAAGTATACCCCACTGTTAAATACATAATCGCTTCTACTATTATTCTTGTGGAAAATTAAACCACGATCACAACCACAATCACAAAGTGAAATATCAAGAACACATAACACATAAGTTTTTCTAGGAAAGAGTAAAGCTAAAAACCCCACTATCATATATTATGTATATCATGAATCATGAAACAATCTCATACAAAACTCTAATCCAAGATCTCTCAGTACAACACAATCGTTTCACACTGTCATACAAAAATCAACAAATACATGTTCCAATTCTCCATGTCCAGATAGCCTGCCTCCTCTACACAATCTCAGCAATTCAAATTCTCACAATGATACAAATTACCTAGTTTGCACATGCTCATAAGCATATCCACTGCATGTGTGATCGAATCACAACTGATATCCAAACTGTCCCTTTCACCTATTATCTCAACTGGGTCTCCACTGGATCTGACATGCATGTAGTTAATCGTGGCGAATCTTCAGTTGCATGTGAGTTCACTGATTAACAAAACTCTCACTAATGCATGTTTAGTTATAACTAGTACAACTGATCTTAAATCACTTAACTACACTTAATTCTATTACAAATCCAACTCACTAAGTTATGAATGAAATAATAGATTAATATTTTTTGTCTAATTTATTTAAGGGAAAAGTAAATTAGACACATGTTTCTTGTTGACTTTTCAACACTCCCTCTCAACAAGAAAGAGATTATCCTTCACCCAATCCTGTCTCTATGATATTCGAATTTTCTCCTAGTGAGCACCTTCGTCAGAATGTTTGCATCTTGATCTTCCATAGGAATTTATTGAAGCAACATGATCTTCCGCTACACACAATATCTGAGATGATGATACTGGATATCTATATGCTTAGATCTGTCATGAAACAAAGGATTAATAGAGAGTTTAATGCAACTCTGATTATCACAATAAATCATTGTCGAATATAAATGAGAAACAAACAAACCAACCAATATCTTCCTCATCCAGATAGCCTCACATGCAGCTTGACTCGCTGCCATGTATTCCGCTTCCGATGAACTAAGTGCCACATATCTTTGTTTCCTGCTATACCAATAAACAACTGTAGATCCGATACTAAAGATCCCCCCTGATGTGCTCTTCCTATCCATTGGGCTACCTGCCCAATTTGCATCCATGAAGCAATGCAACTTCACCTCATCCGTTTGTCTGTACCATAATCCATACTTAGATGTGCCCTTCAAATATCTCAGAACATGCTTACCCACCTTCCAAAAGAGTTTGGTAGGCTTAACCATCGCTTTACTTAGCTGGTTGACCGCATAGCAAATGCTCGGTCTCGTGTTCACTAAATACATTAGCGAACCCACTAACTATCGATAGACAATAGCATCCTTTACTTCTCCAGAAGTAGCATCCTCTTTCCTCCAATTTCCTGGAAGAGGAGTATCCATGGGTTTGCATCCCTCCATGTGAAACTTACCCAGTATCTCTCTTGCATACTTTCCTTGAGACACAAAAATTTCACCATCTTGCTACCATATTTCCAATCTAAGGAAATAATGAAGAAGGCCCAAATCCTTCATCTCAAACTCCTTTGCAAGGTCCTCCTTGCATGAGTGTATCAGTTGCTCATCAGCAGTCAGTATTAAATCATCAACATAAAGCACAATGATTAAAAGCTTACCCTCCACCACAATTTAGTATAGGTTTTCATCTAATTCACTTTTGGTGAATCCCAATCCAGTGAAATAGATGTCTATCCAAGTGTACCAAGCATGGGGTGCTTGCTTCAGCCCATACAATGCTCTCTTGAGTCTGCACACATGAGACTCTCTATCAAAGGTCTCAAAACCTTCTGGTTTTTCAATGTACACTTCTTCCTCAATGATCCCATTAAGGAACACAGTTTTTACATCCATCTGATGAATGCGCCAACTCATCTACGCTGAGAGTGCAAGGATGGATCTTATGGAAGAGTACCTTGCGACAGGTGTAAAGGTCTCATCATAATCTATCCCCTTGATCTGTGAGAATCCTCATGCCACAAATCTGGCCTTCTATTTCTCCACACTCCCATCAATAGCTTGCTTTACCTTGTAGATCCATCTCGATCCTACCACTGATTTATCAATCGGTCTTGGGACAATTTCCCATACACCATTTTTGACAATGGAGTCATACTCCTCTACCATAGCATCAACCCAAGTGGGGTCATGCACTACTTCCTGAAAGGAAGATGGTTCAGTCACAATATATTTTCTCATGAGAGCCATGTATCCATCAAATCAATCAGGAGACTGCTTCTATCTGCGCTATGAAGTAGGGGCTCCTACATTCTGTGCAACATATAGTCTCAATCCGTCAGCTTCTGTGGTGCGCTTTCTGCCATTTCTGATGGATGGATATGCTTGAGTGGTTTCCTCCACTCCATGAACCTCCTCATGTGGTTGATCCACATCTTGAGACTCATCCTTGGGAACCAGCAGTTCCTCTTATGCATGCAAGTCTAGCTCCCTCTCAAGCGACAACCACATGGATTTCCCCTCATCGAATTTTATATCCTGTCGCATAACAATCATCTTACTATTTGAAAAATACACACGATAATTATTGGGTGTTTCTATGTACCCCACAAATATCCCAATTTCAGCAGTCGGTTCCAGCTTCTTCCTGGCATCCTTGGTCACATGCACATAAACATATGATCCAAAAATTTTGAAATGAGAAACGTCAGGTTTCTTACCAGTAAAAGCTTCTTCAGGTGTACCCATGCCATGTACTCTATGAGGACAACGGTTCTGCACATAAACCGTAGTATTGCATGCTTCTTCCCACAAATGCATTGGTAGGCACTGATCATGCAACATCACTCGTGTTGCACCCACGATCGTTCTGTTCTTTCTCTCCGCAACCCCATTTTGTTGTGGGTTATGAGGCACTATGAGTTCTCTTTGAATTCCTTCTCTACTACAGAAGTCTTTGAATTCGTTAGAGATGTATTCTCCACCATTATCGCTCCTTAGAGATTTCACTTGCTTCCCCAACTCTTTCTCCACCAATGCTTTAAACTCACAGAACTTTGAGAATGTTTGATCCTTCTTCTACATGAAGAATATCCATCATTTACGAGAAAAGTCATCAACAAAAATAACATGATACCTATGTTTTTTTGTTTAAGCAATCGAGAATGGTCCACACATGTATGTGTGAATTCTCTGCAGGATCACCAAAGCATGGTTCTCCTTTTCATGAAAGGTGGACTTTACATACTTCCCCAGGGTGCACCCCTTGCACTGATCTAACTGAGAAATTTTTCCCCTTGGAAGTCCAGTAGATATTTGTTGGATGATATTCAAGGCTCCATGATGAAGATGACCCAATATCCTATTCCATAATTCACCTTCATCCTGGCTCACCGCTTTTTATACCTTGCCTATCATGGCACTGCAGCCATCTACCTCTAGAATGTAGAGATTCTTAACTCGAATCCCTATCTTCTTGACTTGACCCATTGCTTTATGTCGTAGGTAGGATTTTCCACTGCTAAAAACAACATCATAGCCTTTTTCCTCCAACATTGCGACTAGGACCAAGTTTTTCTTCAAACTTGGAACATGCATAAAATTTTTCAATTGAAATGGTTTGCCTGACTCCCTCTGAAAGGTAATGGTACCAATACCAGTTGCATTGTATCATCCATCATCTCCCATCTCTATATGCATTCTGATATCTTTCTCCTCCAAGTCAATGAAAGACTCTTTGTCTCCCATCATGTGGAAGGAAGTGCCACTATCCAAATACCACACCGATCCCTATTCACTTGAAGCCATGCATGCGATCAAAGTGAAGTCAAGTTCAAATTGTGAGACAAGAGCCTCACCAGTTGCAGATCCAACAACCGTCTTGTTCTTCTTCTTCTATGGACAGTTAGTAGTGATATGCCCATGTTCGTGACAGTGAAAACACTTCACTTTGGACAAATACAACTTCTTGACTTTAGACTCGGATTTTGGATGGAATTTCTTCCCTTTCCCTTTCCTTTCCTTGGAAGTCAAAGCACAATCCTCTTCATCATCACACTTTGATGAAGATCCATCTCTAGTGTTCCTCTTGAACTCCTCTTGCACTAGATCCGACCACAGTCGTTCCCAATCCATAAATTTTTCCCTTCCATTGAGAGAGTCTTGATAACTATGCCAACTCTTAGGAAGACCTAGGAGCATCAAACTCACCAAATCATCCACAAGGGATATTATTCCCACACTTCCAAGCTCATTCCGACATTGGACAAACTTCGTGAGATATTTTGGAATGGTGTCGCCTTTCTCCATCTTGGTCTTCCTGAGTTTATCTTTGAGCACCAATTTCCTATGGTCACTACTGTTTTGGAACAGATCTGTCAAAACCTTCCACATTGCATGTGGTGTGGTTTTCCCATGGATACTTGAGACAATGTGGTCTCGTACTCCCTCCAACAGAATCCTCCTTGCCTTCACCACTTTCTTTTGCCATGCATGAAGATTTGCAATGTCTGTCACATCTAGTTTAGGAACATCGTTGTCAATGTAACCCTTCAATCCATTGTCTTTGAGTACTGCTTCCATCCTATCCTTCCAAGAAATGTAGTTCGATCTGCCCTCGAGTGCATACTCCAACCTTAAGCCATTGAAAGACATTTTTGATCTTGAATCAGCTGTCACACCAAGAAAATATTGCAAATTCGAATGTTATCCAACCACAAAACTCAACTGTTGCCTTTCCTCTTGGCCTGGGAGGTTTGCACCCCACTTGAGAGTAGCCTGAGGGAAGTTCACACACTGCCTGTGTATAGCCTGCAAACTTGCCTGGGAAGTTCGCACCCTGCTTCACTGTAGGGTGAGGGGAGTTCACACTTCTCCCTTAAGCAGCCTGCGAGAATCACCTTGAAGTTTGCACCTCTCCTTTGTCTAGGGTGTGAGAATTTCTTCTCTGAGAACTGAGAGTAGTCTACAGTACTAAAGTTCACACCCTGCTAGAGACGGGACCTGCGAGAATGAAATAATGTTTGCACCTCACTTACGTGGCTCCGTGGCCTCCGTGGCTCTGATACCATGTAGAAATTTCAATACAAATTAAGTATTTCCTGCGATTCTCTTGATCTAACAGTTATATGCCACTGTTAAATACATAATCGCTTCTACTATTATTCTTGTGGAAAATTAAACCACGATCACAACCACAATCACAAAGTGAAATATCAAGAACACATAACACATAAGTTTTTTCGGGAAAGCATAAAGGTAAAAACCCCACTATCATATATTATGTATATCAATAATCATGAGACAATCTCATACAAAAAGCTAATCCAAGAGCTCTCAGTATAATACAATTGTTTCACACTGTCATACACAAATCAACAAATACATGTGCCAATTCTCCGTGTCCAAATAGCCTGCCTCCTCTGCACAATCTCAACAATTCAAATTCTCACAATGATACAAATTACCTAGTTTGCACATGCTCATAAGCATATCCACTGCATGTGTGATCAAATCACAACTGATAGCCAAACTTTCCCTTTCACTTGTTATCTCAACTGGGTCTCCACTGGATCTGACATGCATGTAGTTAACTGTGGCGAATCTTCAGTTGCATGTGAGTTCACTGATTAACTGAACTCTCACTAGTGCATGTTTAGTTATAACTAGTACAATTGATCATAACTCACTTAACTAAACTTATAATTCTGTTACAAATTCAACTCACACAATTATGAATGAAATAATAGATTAATATTTATTGTCTAATTTATTTAAGGGAAAAGTAAATTAGACACATGTTTCTTGTTGACTTTTCAACAGAATTAGCTCAGATCTAGCTTTCATATACCATCAATATAGCACTAAGCATCCATATATCTATCTACCATATACAAATATCAATGCACTAATAGATAAACAACATAAATAGTATCCACAACATCGCACAAAGCACATCAAGACATAGGATATACATGGTTCACCCCAGTTTGGGGTTACATCCACCAACTTCTTCTTGTTGTTTATTAGTCTTTAATATTATTACACTCATCTTCTCCCATGCAAAAATCCACAGAGCCCAACTCCATTGTGGACAGGTGATCTGCGCACAATGCACTAGATCCACCTTCCCCAAAATTAGGTCAAGGCACAGAGCCAAATCCTCAATAGCACAGAGCACTTACATACAACATTTTTGCACAAAGAAACTTATAAAACACTTGCACTTAGCTCTTCAATCCCTTAACGCATTCTTTGACAAATCCAACCGGCTCTATATGCACAAAGCACTTACAATATCTTGCACTAAGCCAACATATTATGCAAATAGCCAACATACACTAGTTATGCACTAAGCCAATTACAATTCATTGTTCTTACATTGCATAGCTACTTATTTATAAATTTACAAAGAGGCCTAAACATGGGTAAACCCATGGGCCAACAACCCATACCTGTTACATAAACCCTAAAACCCTTTGTTGGGTCCACAAGCCCGCAAAATGAATGAGATCCCATGATCTCTGCTCTGCCTGGGCACTCCATCTTCGACCAGCCTGTCGAAGTCCCAAAAATGGTCAAACATGATCAACATTTCCTCAAAACTTGGTCAAAGTCCAACATGCCCCCAACACTCACCTGTGACTCGTCCCGAGTCACTCAGATCTGGGTAGTGTTACTTCAAAGACCTCGAGCTTAGCTCAAGCTGCCTCGACTTGCTTCTTCACTAGAGCTTCCTACTCGACGAACTCCTGAATCACCTTCTCTGTAACAGGCCCTTCCAGGCACTGTTATACTATCGTGACCATATTGTCCAACTGTGAGCATTGTCCTTCAATCTCTTCAAAATGCGTGTAGGCTTCATCCTGCATCGACTGGAGTCTATGTGTCACCTCCATGAATTTTATCTGGATGGGAGTAACTTGCTACTGGACTGTCCATTGATCTTGTGATTACTTCATTTTCTCAGCTGCAACAGGAAGCTTCATCTATGCTTGCACGGTGGATGCCTACTGCTTCACCTTATGTAGTTTTGCTTCCAATTTCTTCAACTTTGGATATTCTGCAAGGCGCTCATAGGTCTATGCACTCTGATTACTTAGTTTCTTACATTCTAAGGCGAGTGCCCTGATTCTTTCTACTGCTCTCTTGGAGGTTTCTTCCCTTTCATTGTTAACTTCTTGCAGAGTTCTCAGCACTTCTTGGATCTCTATCTCCTTTACTCTCGCTTGAAGCTACTGAATGGCCTTAGCGAGCTTCCCCACTTTCATCTTGGCTGAATATTCTTCCTCCTGTGCTGATCTCGACAGAGAGTGAAGTGATTTAGTCACTGCCTCTTTGACCGCGGTCTACTCTACGAGCAGTTGGTCTTTTTCTTTCGGCATCCTCGCCTTATCCTCCTCGAACATCGCCCGAATTTCATCTTTCTCCTTCTGCGTAGCTCAAAGTTGGTCTAGGACCTCCTCCTTTTCTTGCTTCAAGGCCTCTATGGCCTGCTCCTTTTCTTCTTGGAATCAACAAAGCCGAGCCTCTATTGCATCTGCTAGCCTTCATAATTGGTTGGGCTCATCCCCCAATTCTACAATTTTCGACGACAAAGGCATACTCGATACTGCACGACTTGAATGAATAGCTTGTTGTATGTCTTTAAGCTCCTTCTCGATTCTTTCATACAACATCTCCTACTTCACTTCATGTCTCTGCAAGATATCCTCTGAAGCTTCCTCTATGACTGCGATGCTGAGATGGACATCATCCACTGTGAGCACATTCTTTGACTGAGGCTTATTGTCTTGGGTATTCTTTCTTGCTAAGGGTTTCTGCGGAGAAGCCTTCCTTTTCTTTGATATTTCGACATCTGTAAAGGGATCCCGTCATAGTGTAACTTCTCCTTTGTATTTATTTTCTTATTCTTCCCCTCCTTCTTCTTGGTTCACTTTGTCTCTTCCTCCTCCTACGGGTGAGTTAGGACTACTTTCCTCTGATGTGCTTTCCTCCTCATCAATTTCTATGTTCTGCACTTCCTCCTTTTTCTTCTTTTTCTTCGTGCTAGTCTACCCATCATGCTCAACCTAGGTGACTAATGGAATTCCAATGATGTCGGGGTTAGAGAGTTCTACATCTTCCACTGGTACAAGGAATTATGTTGGCCATTCTTTGGTTATCTCCTCCATGTCTTCATCAGTCATCTTATAATAGGACTACAGCTCCTCCTTACTTTCATCCCTGTGCGCAGTGATGTGGATAAAGTGTCGATATGCGTGGAACTTCACTAGAGTATTGTAGTGGTGCAATGTATTCAGGGTCATTCATAGAAATGCCTCAATGGTGTGCTTCAGCTGTAGGTAGTAAGCATGGAACATTGCATTTGATTACCACTGCTTCGCCATATCATTCGTGTACCACAAGGTGGAGAACCTCATGGACAATGGCGTTGATGGCTCAACTTCCGGAAAGGCTGCTCCTTCCAACATTTTCCAGGAGAAAAATGTGATCAATACCAGTAGCCAACTAAAATGAAACTCATATCCCTAATCTTGCACTTCACAGAAGTCCTTCTCCAACTCGTTGACGAGGTAACTCACCCAGTTCATTTGCATTTTTTCTACACACTTCCCTGCGAGGTATACTACAAATCTAGTGAATTGCGTCAGATGGTTCTTTCTGACAATATTACTGGCTATAAGTTGACAAGATAGGAGCACCATGCCATCCCAGATGGAGGCTACCTTGTAGCCTCACTTTCCCTTTTCTACATCGCCATAATCTTCCTTTATGCGTTGTGCTAGGGAGCGATCGAAAGTCTTCCCTGGGTAGAACTGCTGAGGGTCTGGTCCCTGCATGCTCAATCCTTTAATGAGATGGATCAACATCAGATCCACCATCATGCACCTATAGAGCCAAAAATATCCTCCATGGTAACATGACAGGAGGATTTTAACGCAAGTGTTAACCTCCTGATGTCGGAAAAAGTGAGGAATCTTCATTACATTCAGGATCGTCGACTGTGTGAGCTGCTTAAGCCATAGATGAGAGATTATGCATTGCTTATTCCCAGTCGTCTTCATCAAATATGGATGCAATGCGAGCATCGCGTAGCACTTCTGGTCTTTGAGGTTGAAGTCGTTGTTCTTTAGAGTTGGGATATGTCCTAACTCTGGTCCAACTGCATGTATCCCCTTCGGGAGGTAAGAAGTGATCAAATTATATTCAAAGTCGTGTGGGATACTGTCATGGATAACTGTACCAACCAAGGTCGGGAGGTAATTTGGAAAGACCGACGGGATCTGCTTTGCGTTAGAAAAATCATCGCAGTTCTTTCTTCGATTCTTAGTCGTGGTTCAGCTAGAATGACATGTAGTCAAAGGGGATGCTTGCAATCCTCCAGTCAAAGACACCTGTAATTCTATGGGCATGACTCTTAGCCATGAGATCCATGAGAATTTCCTCCATAGACTTCTTTAACTAACTATGTTCGCCCAACATTCACACTCGTAATCAAATATCTCAGGTAGGAGAATAGACAAGCGAGGTAATCAGATAGATGGCGAGGTATAGAAAACACAACACGATGAAATGGATTCTATGTTAGCTTGGATAATCACGGTTTGAAGAAAGTGGTCCTGGTGCAATGTACGATGGGTTAAATAAGAAAGCATCATAACAAATACCACCAATGGCCAGGAATGCATCCATCAATGTACATCCATCTGTTATGGTGTGATCACAATGGTCCAATGGTGGTATTCCATCAATAAATGTGTTTCTAGCCGTTCTGGGGCGTTATTCTAACAGTCAGGGTGCCTCCAACGGTCATATTCTTCACCATCGCAAAGTCCCATTATGCGTGGTTCTGTTATTTTGGCGAGGTTCAAGGTCTGCAAATATTTCTCTTGCAAAGTATTCTCTGGGACTTCCTGTAGTTTTTATAACTTGTCTTTCTTCTTACTGAGCTTCCTTGCCTTCTTTCCTGTGATCTGAGTCTCTAGATTCCTCTTTCCATTCTTATTCTTATCTTCTCCTAGTAAAGTGACTTCACACTGCTGACATGCTCTTACAAATTCTGCGGTTAATGTTCCTTCTTTTACTATTTTTGGGGTGGCTATACTTCTTTCTTGCATGGATAGGTTCTTTAAGTCTTTCTGTGTGCTTTCAACTTTGACTGCTAATTCTCCGACCCTCTGTTTCTTCAACTAATCCACTTTTTCTTCTATTAGTCATGCTATTTTTCTGGCTATGAAGTCCCTTAATTCTTGATTTTTACATTCTATAGCTTCCTCCTCTGCTTTCCTTCTGATATGATCCTTATCAATCCAAGTCTTTCCTAATAAAAGTGGAAAAGGGGCGTTGTTCTCAACAAAATTAATGACTTCAAATTATTCCTTAGTCGATGTTTCATGAGCAATCATAGGTATATTAGTAACTCTTCCACATAGGGTTATCATCTTTCCTTTAACCAAGCCTATCCTTCCCAATGAAGGTATCATAGAAGGCTTTCCCAAAATTTCCCAAGTGCTTTCTGGCATAATGTTCACATGTGTTTCTTCATCCAATACACAGTCTATGTCGAGGTCTTCTATTCTTATAACTATGTGTTGTTTTTCTTTCAAGATCTCTGGTAAACTAATGTCTTTGTGATCATCCATTACTTCTTTTAACATAGTTTGAGCTTTCTTTGAGTCTTTCTCTTTCTATTTTTCTAAAATATCCTTAGTCTCTTGAACTTCTTTATAGTTTTCTTGTCTCATGTTCATCTTTTTAACTTTAGCAATCATCCTAGGGCAATCCTCAACCTCATGACCAATATATTTACAACAAAGACAAATAGGACCTGTACCAGGGCATTCCTTAGCAAGATGTCCTGACCTTCTTCAATTATAACACAATGTTAATCCTCTTTTTCTTTTAAATGAGTTCCAGCCTCTCCTGCACTGTGCACTGGGATCACAGTGCTAGACCTGCAATCTGCACAAATTCTTTCTAGGTTCCTGCATCCACTTATTAGTCCAAAAATTATTTCTATGCATAGGAATAACATATATTTCTCTATTTCTATCAAATTTATTCAGATCAAATCTTTCTTCTAACTGTGCCCTAGTTTCCAGAGTAGGAAAAAATCTATGAAGCATAACTAGATTCATACTTTCGAAAAAATTTCCACTTATCTTACCTTTACTAGAGCACAAATCTTTAAGATGTTACCTCTTTTCTTCAAATTTGGTTTCTTTTTTAGTACAAATCTTCATAAGTCAAGTAGAACACTGCGCACTACAACAACAGATCAATGTACATAGCTTTCTCTTTTCTTCAGTTCCCAACAATCACAGTTTCAGGTCCCGATAACATAACGATTTGTTGGCATAGGGGTAGACTTGGGGTTCAACACTTCAACAACGCACCAACAAATCCCTAACTATCGGCCCTTTCGATAACACCTGCGAAGCAGATGAAGTCTCACCCAAGGTAGAGGCAGGGGGGTATCAGGACTCAGGTGTCTACAAAAAAGCTGGGACACAGATCTGTGGTTATAATACTTAACATAGAACTTAAGCAACAATATGCATTAGTTCTTGAATCTCATTCACATTGCAGATAAAACCCTTATTACAGATCATCGCAGTAACAATGAAGATCAAGTACTTTCAACTACTTAGCACATAGCATTATATCAGATCTTGCTTTCATATACCATCAATATAGCACTAAGAATCCATATATCTATCTACCATATACAAAGATCAATGCACTAACAGATAAACAACATAAATAACATCCACAACATCGCACAAAGCACATCAAGACACATGATATACGTAGTTCACCCCAGTTTGGGGTTACGCCCACCAAATTCTTCTTCTTTTTTATTAGTCTTTAATATTCTTACACTCATCTTCTCCTGTGCAAAAAGCCACAGATCCCAACTCTACAGTGGACAGGTGATCTGCTCACAATACACTAGATCCACCTTCCCCAAAATTAGGTCAAGGCACAAAGCCAACTCCTCAATAGCACAGAGTACTTACATACAACATTTTTGCACAAAGAAACTTATAAAACACTTTCACTTAGCTCTTAAATACCTTAACACATTCTTTCACAAATCCAACTGGAGCTATCTACACAAAGCACTTACAATGTCTTTCACTAAGCCAACATATTATGCACATAGCCAACGTACACTAGTTGTGCACTAAGCCAATTACAAGTCATTGTTCTTACATCTCTTAGATAATTATTTATACATTTACAAAGAGGCCTAAACATGGGTAAACCCATGGGCCAACAAACCATACCTGTTACATAAACCCTAAAACACTTTGTTGGGTCCACAAGCCCACAAAATGAGTGAGATCCCATGATCTCTACTCTACCTAGGTGCTCCATCTTCGACCAACCTGTCGAAGTCCCAAAAATGGTCAAACATGACCAATGTTTCCTCAAAACTTGGTCAAGGGCCAACAGGCCCCCAACACTCACCCGTGACTCGTCCCGAGTCACTCAGATATGGGCAGTGTTGCTTCAAAGGCCTCGAGCTTAGCTCGAGCTGCCTCTACTTGCTGCTTCACTAGAGCTTCCTACTCAACGAACTCTTGAATCACCTTCTCTATAACAAGACCTTCCAGGTGCTATTCTACTATTGTGACCATATGGTCCAACTGTGAGCCTTGTCTTTCAATCTCTTCAAAAAGCATACAGGTTTCATCCTGCATCGACTGTAGTCTATGTGTCACCTCCATGAGTTTTATCTAGATGGCAGTAACCTGCTACTGGAATATGCGATGCTCCTATGATTGTTTCATTTTCTCAACTGCAGTAAGAAGCTTCATCTGTGCTTGCATGGTGGATGCCTGCTGCTTCGCCTCCTGTACTTTTTCTTCCAATTTCTTCAACTTTGGATATTCTGCAAGGCGCTCATAGGTCTATGCACTCTGATTACTTAGTCGCTTACATTTTAAGGCGAGTGAATTGATTATTTCTACTACTCTCTTGGAGGTTTCTTCCCTTTGATTGTGTACTTCTTGTGGAGTGCTCAACACTGCTTGGATCTCTATCTCCTTTACTCTCGCTTGAAGGTGCTAAGTGGCCTGAGCGAGCTTCCCCACTTGCATATCAGTTGAATCTTCTTCCTCCTGTGCCAAGACCGATAGAGAGCAAAGTGATTTAGTCACTACCTCTTTGACCGTAGTATACTCTATGAGAAATTGGTCTTTTTCTTTATGCATCCTCTCTTTATCCTCCTCAAACATCGCCCAAATTTCATCTTTCTCCTTCTACGCAGCTCAAAGTTGGTCTAGGACCTCCTCCTTTTCTTGCTTCAAGGCCTCTGTGGCCTGCTCCTTTTCTTCTTGGACTTGACGAATTTGAGCCTCTATTGCATCTACTAGCCTTAATAATTGGTTGGGATCATCCCCCAATTCTGCAATTTCTGACAACGAAGGCGTAGTCAATACTGCGCAACTTGAATGAATAACTTGTTGTATGTCTTTAAGATCCTTCTCGATTCTTTCATACAACATCTCCTGCTTCGCTTCATGTCTCTACAAGATATCCTCTTAAGATTCCTCTATGACTACGATGATGAGATCGACAGCTTCCACTGTGAGCACATTCTTCAACTAAGGCTTATTGGCTTGGGTCTTCTTTCTTGCTAAGGGTTTTTGTGGAGAAACCTTCCTTTTCTTTGATGTTTTGACATCTGTAAAGGGATCCTGTGGTAGTGTAACTTCGCCTTTGTCTTTCTCTTCTTATTCTTCCCCTCCTTCTTGGTTCACTTCATCTCCTCCTCCTCCTGTGGGTGAGTCAAGTCTACTTTCCTCCGATTCGCTATCCTCCTCATCAATTTCTATGTTCTGCACTTCCTCCTTTTTCTTCTTTTTCTTCGTGCTAGTCTATCCATCATACTCGACCTAGGTGACTAATGGAATTTTGATGATGTCGAGGTCATAGAGTTCTACATCTTCCACTGGTACAAGGAATTATGTTGGCCATTCTTTGGTTATCTCCTCCATATCTGCGTCGACCAGCTTATAATAGGACTGCAGCTCCTCCTTACTTTCATCCCTGTGTGCAGTGATGTAGATAAAGTGTTGATCTACGTTGAAATTTGCTAGAGGCTTGTAGTGGTGCAATGTATTCAGGGTCATTCATAGAAATACCTCAATTATGTGCTTCTGTTGTAGGTAGTAAGCATGGAACACTGTGTTCAATTTCCATTGCTTTGCCATATCATTCGTGTACCACAAGGTGAAGAACCTCATGGCCAATGGCTCAACTTTCAAGAAGGTTGCTCCTTCCAGAATTTTCTAGGAGACAAATGTGATCAATACCAGTAGCCAACTAAAATGAAACTCATATCCCCGATCTTGCGCTTTACGAAAGTCCTTCTCCAACTCGTTGACGAGGTAACTCGCCCAGTTCATTTGCATTTTTTCTACACACTTCCTTGCGAGGTCTACTACAAATCATGTGAACTGTGTTGTATGGTTCTTTCTGATGAGGTTACTGGCTATAATTTGACAATCTAGGAGAGTTGTGCCATCTTGGATGGAGGCTACCTTATAGCCCCACTTTCCTATTTCTACATCGCCATAATCTTCCTTTAGGCACTGTGACAGGGAGCGATCGAAATATTTCCTTGGGTAGAACTGTTGAGGGTCCAGTCCCTGCATGCTAAGTCCTTTAATGAGATGGATCACTGTCGGATCCACCATCACGCACCTGTCAAGCCATAGATGTCCTCCATGGTAACATGACAGGAGGATTTTAACGCAAGTGTTAACCCCCTGATGTCGGCCAAAGTGAGGAATATTCATTACATTCAGTATCATTGACTACATGAGCTCCTTAATCCATGGATGGGAGGCTATGCATTGATTCTTCCCAGTCATCTTCATCAAATACGGATGTGGTGCGAGTATCGTGTAGAACTTTCGATCTCTAATGTTGAATTCGTTGTTCTTTAGAGATAGGATATGTTCTAACTGTGGTTCAACTGCGTGTATCCCCTTCGAGAGGTAAGAAGTGATAAAATTATATTCAAATTCGTGTGGGATAATTTCATGGCTAACTGTACCAACCAAGGGTGGGATGTAATCTGGCAAGACCGACGGGATCTTCTTCATGTTAGCCAGATCGTCACAGTGCTTTCTTCACTTCTCAGTCATGGTTCAGCTAGAATGACGTGCAGTCAAAGGGGATACTTGCAATCCTCCAGTCAAAGATGCCTGTAATTCTATGGACATGACTCTCTCAACCATGAGATCCATGAGAATTTCCTCCACAGACTTGTCTAATGCACTATGTTCACCCGACATTCACACTCGTAATCAAATAGCTCAGGTAGGAGAATGGACAAGCAAGGTAATCAGATAGATGGCGAGGTATAGAAATCACAACGCGATGCAATGGATTCTTTTTTAGCTCGAATAATCACGGTTTGAATAAAGTGGTTCTAGCGCAACATTTGACGGGTTAAATAAGCAAGCATCGTAACAGATACCTCCAATGGCCAACAATGCATCCATCAATGTACATCTGTCCATTATGGCGTGGTCGCAATGGTCCAATGGCGGTATTTCCATCAATAATTGTGTTTCTAGCTGTTCTGGGGCGTTATTCTAACAGTTGGGGTGCTTCAAACGGTCATATATCTTTGTCGTGGCAAAGTCCCATTTTGCGTGGTTCTGTTATTCTGACAAGGTTCAAGGTATGCATATCTTTCTCTTGTGAAGTCTTCTCTGGGACTTCCTATAGTTTTGCTAACTTGTCTTTCTTCTTAATGAGCTTCCTTGCCTTCTTTCCTGTGATCCGAGTCTCTGGATTCCTCTTTCCATTCTTATTCTTATCTTCTCCTAGTAAAGTGACTTCACACTACTAATGTGCTCTTACAAATTCTGCGGTTAATGTTCCTTCTTTTTCTATTTCTGGGGTGGCTATACTTCTTTCTTGCATGGACAGGTTATTTAAGTCTTTCTGTGTGCTTTCAACTTCGACAACTAATTCTTCGACCCTTTGTTTCTTCGACTGATCCTCTTGTTCTTCTATTAGTCACGCTATTTGTATGGCTAAGAAGTCCCTTAATTCCTGCTTTTTATGTTCTATATCTTCCTCCTCTGATTTCCTTTTGATCTGATCCTTATCAATCCAAGTCTTTCCTAATAAAAGTGGAAAAGGGGCATTGTTCTCAACAAACTTAATGACTTCAAATTCTTCCTTAGTCGATGTTTCATGAGCAATCATAAGTATATTAGTAACTCTTCCACATAGGGTTGTCATCTTTCCTTTAACCAAGCCTATCCTTTCCAATGAAGGTATCATAGAAGGCTTTCCCAAAATTTCCCAAGTGTTTTTTGGCATAATGTTCACATGTGTTTCTTCATCCAATACATAGTCTATGTCGAAGTCTTCTATTCTTGTAACTATGCACTGTTTTTCTTTCAGGATCTCTGGTAAACTAATGTCTTTGTGATCATCCATTGCTTCTTTTAACATGGTTTGAGCTTTCTTTGAGTCTTTCTCTTTCTAGTTTTCTAACATATCCTTAGTCTCTTGATCTTGTTTATAGTTTTCTTGTCTCATGTTCATATTTTTAACTTTAGCAATCATCCTAGGGAACTCCTTAACCTCATGACCAATAGCTTTACAACAAAGACAAATAGGACCTGTACCAGGGTATTCCTTAGCAAGATGTTTCGACCTTATGCAATTATAACACAGTGTTAATCCTCTTTTTCTTTTAAATGAGTTCCAACCTCTCTTGTACTATGCACTGGGATCACAGTGCAAGGCCTAGAATCTGCAAAAATTCTTTATAGGTTCCTACATCCACTTATTAGTCCAAAAGTTATTTCTATGCATAGGAATAACATATATTTCTCTATTTCTATCAAATTTATTCAGATCAACTCTTTCTTCTAACTATGCCCTAGTTTCCAGACTAGGAAAAAATCTATGAAGCATAACTAGATTCATACTTTTGAAAAAAATTCCACTTATCTTACCCTTACCAGAGCACAAAGATTTAAGATATTACCTCTTTTCTTCAGATCCAGTTTATTTATTAGTAAAAATCTTTGTAAGTCAAGTAGAATACTGCGCACTACAACAAAAGATCTACGCACATAACCTTCTCTTTTCTTCAGTTCCCAGCAATCACAGTTCCAGGTCCCGGTAGCAGAACCATTTTTTGGCACAGGGGAAGACTCGGGGTTCAACGCACCAACAAAACCCTAACTACCGACCCTTTCAGCGATACCTGCGAAGCAGATGAAGTCTCACCCGAGGTATAGGCAGGGGGGTTGTAGGAATCAGGTGTCTATAACCAAGGTGGGACACAGATCTGTGATTATAATAATTAATAGAGCACTTAAACAACAATATGCATTAGTTATTGAATATCATTCACATCACAGATAAAACCCTTATTACGGTTAACGCAGTAACAATGAATATCAAGTACTTTCAGCTACTTAGAACATAGCATTATCTTATATCTAGCATTCATATACCATCAATAGAGTACTAAGAATCCATATATCAATCTACCATATATAAATATCAATGAACTAATATATAACCGACATAAATAACATCCACAGCATCGCACAAAGCACATCAAGACACAGGATATACGTGTTCACCCCAGTGTGGGGCTACATCCACCAATTTCTTCTTCTTCAATATTCTTGCACTCATCTTCTCCTGTGCACAAATCCATAGAGCCCAACTCTGCAGTGGGTAGGTGATCTACGCACAATGCACTAGATCCACCTTCCCCAAAATCGGGTCAAGGCATAGAGCCAAATTCTCAATTGCACAAAGCACTTACATACAAGGTTTGTGCACAAAGAAACTTATAAAACTCTTGCACTTAGATCTTCAAGCCCTTAACACATTCTTTCACAAATCCAACCAGATATGTCTGCACAAAGCACTTACAATCTCTTGTACTAAGCCAACATATTATGCACATAGACAACATACACTAATCGTGCACTAAGCCAATTACAAGTCATTGTTCTTACATCTCTTAGCTACTTATTTATACATTTACAAAGAGGCCTAAACAAGGTTAAACCCATGGGTTGACAACCCATACCCATTACATAAACCATAAAACCCTTTGTTGGGTCCACAAACCTGCAAAATGAGTGAGATACCACGATCTCTACTTCACCCGGGTGCTCCATCTTCAACCGTCCTGTCGAAGTCCCAAAAATTATCAAACATGACCAATGTTTCCTCAAAACTTGGTAAAGGGCCAACATAAGTGTTGAACTCTATTGAGAACAATAAACCAAGCCTAGAGGACCATCCCATATTAAGAGAGTATACATATGTGTTTCCAGAAGAGGCACTAGGTCTACCTCCAAGAAGATATATTGACTTTTCAATAGAACTTGTACTAGGAGCGATACCAATGTATAAAGCACCCTATAGAATGTGCACTTCGGAGCTAGTTGAGCTCAAACTACAGACAAATGAGATGTTGGCAAAATGTTAAATTCTCCCTAGTGTGTCTCCTTGGGGAGAACCAACTTTGTTTGTGAAGAAGAAGGATGTCACACCCAGGTTGTGCATAGACTATAGACAACTCAATAATATATCCTTGATGATTTGTTTTACCAATTAATGGGTGCTACAATTTTATCCAAGATTGAATTGAGGTATGGATACCATCAAGTCTAGATAAAGGATGAATACATCCACAAAAAATTCTTTAGGACGACGTATGGGCACTATGAATTTGTGGCGGTGCCATTTGGGCTTACCATTGCACCAACCACTTGTATGTGCTTAATGAATAATCTACTCAGTAATTTATTTGGAAAGGCCATTATAGAGAAACAAGGAGTAGAGACCGAGGTTATCCCCCTTCAGGGATAAAACCACTGACCAATAGCTCTGGAATGGGACCACGTTTGGAAACATGGCCCCACACCTTTCAGATGTGAGAATTTCTGTTTGGAACACCAAGATTTCCTTCCAAACTTGGAATGTTGGTGGAAAGAAAATCCTAACATCTTCTGCACAAAAATGTTCCATTTTCAACAGAGGTTAAAACATGCCTGACAATGTCTCCGAAAGTGGAATAAAGAATTTTTTGGGAACATATTTGAGGAGAAAAAGAAACTAAATCAAGAATTAGAGGAAATTCAACAATTGGGTATCCAAGGCTTGTGCCCCCCTGACCACCCAGTCAGAGAGGCTAGAATCAAAGATGAGATATCCAAAAGACAAAGATAGGAAGAAATCCTATGGAAGGAGAAATCAAGGATTCAATGGTTAAAAGAAGGGGACAAAAACACCCACTTCTTTCAAAATTCCTTAATCCAAAGAAGAAACAGAAACACAATTTCAGCCATTAAAGCCCCAAACGGAAGCAATAAAACCAAGAGAGAAGACGTAGAATTAGAGCTTCTCAAATACTTCCAAAATATCCTTTCCGAGCCAATGATCAATTGATAAGAAGAAATCTCAAAGATCACAGATTCTATCGCAAGGCCGGTGAAACCAAAACAATCTTAGGTGATGATGCCTATAGCATCATTGGAAGAGGTGGAGGACATTGTGAAAAGTATGGACACAAGAAATTATCCGGGGAAGAACAAATTCATAACGGATTTCTACCAAACAAGATGGCTAATTTTGGGACCTAAAATCTGGGAGGTGGTCGAAGAATCACACACCTCCAAAGGTATTCTTCATTCCTTCAACACCACCTTTATCACCCTCAATACTAAGGTCAAAGGTGATAACATTGTGTTATAACCCTATAATTCATAGGATCATCTGTTGACTGGAAATTTTTCACTCTGGGTGTACAGGTTGGCAAATAATATTTCATCTCTGCAAATTATTTTCAAGGGAAGCAATGCACAAAATCCGCATAATGCACTTATCCTAAGTTCTGGAGAAAATATGACTTTGCGCTCACAAAGTAAAGACAGTGCACAAATGAACGGTTTAGAGGTTGGCGCTGAGATCTACGGCCCACAAGCTTTTTCAAACCCCCCCGACCATTCTACCTTTAACGACAGGGGGGGGTCCAGAATCGGGTATAAAGAAGGTGCGCATCTGAACGGCTGAGGCACCAACATTTTCATCAATGGCTGA
>ML795959.1:201608-227806 GCA_009831015.1 Picea engelmannii
GTTTCCCTTCTTTTTTGATTATTTTCCTGTTATCATTTTGTTTGTTTTCAATTTCTCATTATCATAAGAAGAGTAACAGAGCAGAATTATTAGCAAATACTCTGCATCTGATCTTGTGATAATCTTTATGTTTCTCCTCTAAAAAGTTTGTTTATGAATTCTTAACTTCTCATTTGCTCACTTTTTCATCCCCTAGTTTTTCCTCAAATCAACACCATCAAAACTAAATTCGATCTAACACTTCCACTACCTTGCCTTGTGTAAAATCTTTGTCTAGATCTGAGAATGAATCAGATATTTAAGCGCAGACCCCATTTGCCCAATGGCCCTCCTTGCTGTTCCAAAACAATCATTTAAAAACCCCAACCCCAAACTTGCATAACTAGCCTAATACCTATTAAAACAAATCTATATCAGACAGAGAGATCCCTCTCTGAGTCTTGGAGGGCTAGATCCAAGACCCGAAGTGGTTTTGATGTTTCCTCTGCGACTGCCTTACAGCCTTGGGAAAATTACATAGTGCTAACACATTGCAAATAATTTTTGTCCTATTTCTCTTTGTAATGTCATTTATAAGATTATTTCTAAGCTAATAGAATCCATGCTCAAACCATTCCTCACACTCATCATCTCCGAGGAACAAGGGGGATTTTTGGAAGGAAGGAAAATCCTTGACGACATCATAGTTGTGCATGAAGTGATTCATTATTTTCAAGCTTCCAAAAAGGAGGGCATGATGATGAAACTGGATATGTCCAAAGCTTATGACATGATGAACTAGGATTTCTTAAGAAGGATGTTGCTAGTCTTCGGCTTTGGGGAAGGTTGGGTTACCTAGGTAATGAACTTGGTTTAAACAACTCTCTTCTCTATCCTATTAAATGTCTCTCCTACCAAATCCTTTAATGGATCAAGAGGCCTCCACTAGGGAGACCGTCTCTCCATTTTCTTGTTTATTATGCTGGCGAAGGGTTTGGGCCGTAGCCTCTCCTAGGAGAAAGGAGAAGGAGTTATCAAAGGGCTTCCCCTCCTTGAGGAAGAAGAAGATCTATCCCATCTTTAATTTTTATATGATAAACTGCTAATGGTCTCCCCTATGGTCAAAGAGGTTTCTGTATTTAAGTCCCTTTTATCCCTTTTCAACCTGGCTTCGAGAATGATCATAAACTAAGACAATTTTTCTTCTTTAATACCCTCCATAACATTCAAAAGAACTTAGTTGATATTCTAGGAGTTCCTATATCATCCCTCCCAACCAAGTATATGGGATCTCCCCTGCTCCTTGAATCCTTCCACAACCTCTCGTGGGAGTCCATCTTGGAAAAAATGGAAGCCAAATTAAAAACATGGACTTACTGCTCTCTATCCTTTCCAGGAAGAGTTCTCCTGATCAAGTTAGTCATATATTCCCTCCCAATTTATCTCTTTTTTATATTGGTTGTGCCTATGAATTACCTTCATAAAATATGGATGATTCAACGAAATTTCCTTTAGGGTGGCCCCTCAAAAAAATCTAAAAGGCTCGTACTTTCTTGGATCTCTCTCTGTCGCCCAAAATCCTAAGGAGGCTTGGGCCTTAAAAAACCTCATCTGACCAGCTCCACTCTGGCAGCCAAGCTCTAGTGGAAATGGTTCAAGTCCCCTAAATCCCTCTGGGCCAAGCTTTGGAAGGCCAAGTATTCCCCTCACTTACCCCTCCAAATCCTGATCTGGGCAGAAAGTCTCAATTTGGGTTGAGTGATATGGAATAGTGCATGGAAAAATTGGATTCTGGTCTAGACCCATCGTTTCTATGAAGTCCACGATGGGAAGTCCACTCTTTTTTGGTATGATGCATGGGAAAAAATTCCCTCTTTAGGGGGGGATTTATTGTTCCTAACCATACAAAATGATCTTGAGCGGGAGGGATGGGGGAATCTTCACCATTTTTGGAAGTCTGAACCCCCATTCAGCCTCAACTTTTACGAGAAGCTGGATGTTGCTAGAGGACTAGCATGTCCTTTGGACAGAGGATCTGAAGCTAGTGATATATAGAATGATATAGGAGAGATAGATCAATATCCACTCAGGACAAGACATCATTCATTGGGGCCCCAAGGACAATGGACATTTCACTTCCCAAACTTCTTATAAGCTCCTGCAAGGGAAAGGCACTCAACAAAACAATCACCTTTGGAACAAAATTTGGAGTAGATCTCTCTGGCCCAAAGTATCTTCTTTCCTATGGCTAGTGGCCAACAAAAAAATTATTATGTGGGACCGACTTCTCATGAAAGGGATTGTGGTTCCTTTAAGGTGCATTCTCTTCTGTGAGAATGAATAAACCTAAGACCGCATATTAAGCAATTGCAACTTCACCAGTCAATTATGGGATGTAAGGGTGTTTAAATTCAGAAAATCAAACCTCCAAAAAGGAAATGTTGTGGCAACAATAGATCAGTGGATAGAGAATCTCTTTACCAATGATATCCTAAATAGACTCTGGGAGATCTTCCCAGGATTTCTCATGTGGAATTCTTGGAAAGAAAGGAATAGGATAATTTTCAAAGATAAAAGCCTTACCATAAGTCAACTTTGGGATATCATCCATAAAAATATGACTGAATCCATTGCATTAGTCCATTGGATAGTGAAATACCACTAGGTTCATCCCCCAAAAGTGGATATTCCCAGAAGATGAAACTTGAAAGACGACGTGAATAAGACCCCTGGGAGAAAAAAGAAGGCCCACATTAAAATACAGGAATTTTGGAAACCCCCGCAAGTGAGCTTTGTCAAACTCAACTTTGACGGTGCTTCAAAGGGAAACTTGGGTCTAACAGGCGTAGGTTGTATCTTCATAAACCACCTTGGAGAACCCATTCTCTTCTATGCTTCCCCCCTTGGATCTACAACAAATAATGTGGCAGAATTGACTGGCCTCAGGCAAGGCCTAGAAATAGTCGTGGAAAGAGGATTCTTGGCGCTTGAGGTAGAAGGGGACTCCCTTCTGATCATCATAAGTATTAAGTGCCTCATGAAAGGAGGAAAGACGGATAAATTGACTTAGAACAAGCATCTAAACCATGAATTTTCCACCCTAGAACCTATGGTGGCTTTCATTTCTTCGATTGTTGTTGATCCAATTAGGAGGGAATCCAATTCGATAACCAATTTCATGGAAAAAATAGGTGTCAACCTTCCCAAGCAACTGTGGTTCTGGCTCTCGGGGGACCCATTTCCATGTGGAGTGACCGGTCAGATTCAACATGGATGCCAAGATGACATGCTTAATTGAAATAGGGATTAGATATATGCCAACAGTGACACCTGTGAATAGACTCCTATGCACGAAGCACCAACCCAGGACAAAGGGAAGAGAGTGACTGGGACTTCAGTGGTGGATATAAAAAGTATCTGCCACATTGGGGACGCCTCCCCCTGAGCATGAAATAACAGATGGGCACCAGGTGGGAAACATTCATGAGAATATGAGGCCTTTATAGCATAAAGGCATTCACAGTAAAGACCCTATAGGTAAGGATGGTCTAGATTTTGGTTATGTTCATCATGTTTATTAGTGGTCAAGACACCCAAATGAGCCAGGCATGCTCGAGAGGGAAATTTGGCTTTAGTTAGTTACATAGCACAGGTCATCCTGACGGCTTGGAGATGAATTTAAGTTTCCATATCAACATAAATTATATCAATGATAGTAGTGAGAATTATATCTAAGGAAAATAGTTGATAGAGAATAATATAGCTCATATGAACTATGATGAGATCTACTTTCTTAAATTCATCAGATGAGAGAACATTCCCATCCTCTTATTTTATCACAGTTTCTCTCAAGACACCTCTAAATCAACTCTCAGGGTGATTTCTAGAGTTATTCTAAGAAGAATCATGGCCCGTCGCTGGATCATAAATTCAAAGAGAGGCCCCCCATGCCTCCATGACAAGGAAGATTCAACCTCGCATAGTCCCCAGCACCCTACTGGGGCGGAAAAAGAAGCAAAAGAGGTAGAGGATCGGTTCTGGACCCATTGTGACCTAGAGGAGATCGAGGCAACTAATGCAGTTGAGGACCGAGTCCTGGATAGAATACATAGAACTAGGCCCGAGGAGATAACCCAAGAGGCAACCAATTGGATGCCTGACCCGGTAACCCCCACACTTGGGATACCAATTACTTATAGATGCTATAATCTTACTGGATGAAAAAATACCTAGTGGCTTAGACCATCATTGAGACCAAGAGAAAAAATGATGAGCTCCTCCAGGATGTCCATATCCTGAAAGGAAAATTCGAGATTTTTTTTCACTCTCAACATGGTATCAAGTTCAGAGTTAAACAACCGACTCATTTAGATGGTGGAAAGAAAAATTTTGGTCTCTCAGGCACTCAACGTATCCCGGTCATGATTGATGATGATGAGAATCAGATCCAACAACAGAAGGGCATCCTCCTCCAAGTGGAATCCAGCCAAAGGAAGAAGGAGCTCAACAACTGCTCAGACTCAATCAAGATTATAACGCAGAGGACCCCGGGTTCTCTTTAATTATCTCTATCTAGGGTTGTTCTCTATGTTAGTTCCTTTTCTTAGTCTCCCCTTTTTTCTAATAATTATAGAGTTTTTGATACTTTTCTCCCTAGCGGGCTCATGGTTTGTCAATCGGTAGATATTGTCTTGTACATGACATATGATCTTAAGATCCTATGTGTCCAGGGTTTAGGGGGCTAGTTTCCCTTTGAGGAAGCCCCCCTGGTTCCTCTCTTTTTGTACTATATTTTGTGAAGTAATAGAAGTTTTCTCTTTTAGATTAAAAAATATTTTTTTTTTTATAATATGTCCCCATGGTGTAGAGTAGTCGGTGATGGAGTGTGTTGTTAAGGCACTCCATAAGTGAAGTCACTGGTTCAAAACCTATGGGGACACCTCAAATATGTCCATGTTAAGGGTTTATGTGGTCCAGGCCAGGTGAGATCCCTGAGTGATTTTGAAGGCTTAGATTCCTCTGGGTCGTGGAATCTCAACCTTAGGCAAATCCCGCAAGTCAAGGATATTTAGCTATTAAAAAAAAATTATAATATATAATATTTATATATTATATATATATATATATATAACATATATATGTTATATATTTGTTACATATATATAACATATATATGTAACATATAAATAACATATATATGTAACATATAAATAACATATATACGTTATATATATATGTAACATATATAACATATTTCAAACCCCGATCCAACCGCATAACACTACCCGATTCCACTATAAACAAAACCCACACTTGGCACTGCAAACTAAACCCTCAACCCTGCCAAACAATCCACAGAGACAGATAGAGACCCCACCCAGTTTCCAAACGACAAAGAGACAGAGACGAAGACATGTTATGGAGACATAGAGGTGCGATAAGAAGATACACGCTGACCTAACCAAGGAGCTAGAGACATAGAGCGACATAGCATCCCACTAGACCAACAAT
Source organism: Picea engelmannii (assembly GCA_009831015.1). Taxonomy (NCBI): domain Eukaryota; kingdom Viridiplantae; phylum Streptophyta; class Pinopsida; order Pinales; family Pinaceae; genus Picea; species Picea engelmannii. The sequence continues at coordinate 207,099 of ML795959.1, forward strand.
GAATTTTGGATCGGTAAATGTTTCTCACTCTGTCCTTTTCAAATTTCTCATTATATTGTCAACCAATAGTAAATCTCAATCATGTGTATCATGGGATTAATCTAGGAAGTCTACCTGTTGTTAATCTTATTTCTCTATTATGTGTATGTTGGCTTGTATCCTTCCCTCCCTTCATCATGCACCCATAGAAATTCCCCTACATGGAATGAAGAATGAAAAGGATTCCCCAAACATGAGATCATAATCAATTCCTCATGGAGAGTGATTTTTTACCTCTCTTGGTCATTTGTTTCCAAAGAAACTCTCTTAAGAATTGAACATTATGAAATATGAATTTGTATAAATATAGGATGCACACCTAGTTCCATATCATTCAAACCACTTACTTAGCAAGGGGTATCCAACTGAAATGGCCATAAAAAAACTAGATATTTCCCATGAAAGAACTGACATTAGAGATAAGAGCTTGTCCAATCCCTATCTTCTATTAAAATCTCTCTTTGTCCACACATGGATTTTATTTTTGTTTATAGATAACTTTTCTAATCTGTTTTTTTCGAAATGGATGAATTATTGGATTCATATATGGCTTCTAAGAAATATAGGAAGCAAACATAATTAATAATCAAATTGAGCCCATATCATGAACACGATGAGATAGAAACAAACTTTGGTATTCCAAGACATACTTATGCTGACACCAAGTTCTGTATGGACCCTAGGATAGTCTTCAAGTGGGGATACTTGTACTAGATGTTTTAAGAGGAGACTTATATTGATATTCCACTCCTCCCTATAAAATAAAATCTAGATGAAGGGTTCTATCAATCCATCAAACATTCATATCTTCAAAAGATAGTTTCCCACCGTATTGTTTTTCCCTACATGAATACCATTTCTTAGCTCATTACTTAGGAATACATTGATCAGATGATGATCTAGGATACCGATATAAAATATATTGCCTCATTTCAAACATTGTCCCTAGACATATGCTACAATTTTTGTTGGGAATGTTGACCTCAATGTTGAATGGATGTTATAATTCCCTTTGAATTGTAGGAATATTATGAAAAGTAGATGGTGACATGGAAAATTATTCAAATCCATAAGAATAGGGACATACCCAACCAACCTTCTAAGGACCCCATATAAGATCACATAACCTCTTCTAATTAAGTATCTTCTCCAATAGTTCATATGAACAATAGAGAGGACATAGGAACATAATTCATAAACATGAGTAGCAACATTCATCTTTTAACAATTATAGAATCTATCCGCTTTAAAAATCAATGATATAATATATTTATCCATTTTCTTCGATATTATTTGGAACACCACCTCCCAAAAGGAACTTGGACAAGGTGTGGAATGAAAAGAGGATCGTCAAGAACTTAAACACTTGAGGACACTAAATCCATGACCACACCTAACTAGCTAACAAGTCAAGAATTCCATCCTAAGACAACTTATAACATTTTGTTTTATCCATTTCTCATTTGGAACCCAAAGATTCACTAAAATTGTGAACACAATCCATGATATTTTCCATTGTCTATTTTCCCTCCAAGATGTTCATTAACCATATGAACAACATTAGACACTTGGAGGGGAATACCTTTAATGAAATAAAGAGTAGACTAGTAGTGTAGGAGGTAAATGAGAGTCTTTTGGGTGACTACACAAAGCATTGCGGATAGAGGGAGACCTTGGTGATTAATATGAGAAAACCAAATTTCTCATATTTAGATTGATTAATTGAATGGAAAGCTAATGCATCTGAAAAGAAGGTCCTTATAGCTTGAAAAACAATCTAACCAAAGTTGAGGGTCAAAAGCATTGATAAGATAAGGGGAAATTCAAGATAATAATACAATTTTTGAAACTCCAACTTAATAAACGAGGATTTTATCCATAGAAATATAGCCCATTCCATACCTTCCCATACAACCACTACATTATCAAGGATAAATTGACCTACGATGAAACTAGTTTACTTTATTCGAAAGATTTGAGGTAATAGATATCGAAGCTATAGGGCCAAATATTTCACCAAGATCTAGTAATAGACATTGAGAAACATAACTGGTATTCACTTAATAATTAATATTTGATCCCCCACTTTAGGGATAAACTTGACAATACCTTTATTGATAAGAGACCCATGAATTTATTTTAGTCTACCTCTTTATAAACCCTAAGTAGGTCAATATAACACACTCATGGGTGGTCTTGCAAAAATCACATGATGATCCATCCAACATAGGGGAATAATCATAAATCATCTCCATCAAGACTTTTAGCAACTATGGAAGGGTGAACTCCTAGTCACACATTCTTTCTTTCCCAAGGGATACTTTTTTGGGGACAAGGCAACTCATGTCTACAGTCCCACCCTCAAATCATTCATCATTACTTGGGATGGGAGGATGATATGATAGTGGATAATGAGTTACTTCTCAATCCTCTATTAGATGATTATCCTTTTCAATGACACCTGCATGGCTCCAATATTTTTAGAATCCTTTTTTACTGCAAACACTTATAAAATTTTCTTGGTGAGTTTATTCTTGGCTATAAATCAATGGATCCAAGATCAAATATGGGCACCTTAGGCTTGATAAATCTCATATACTTTCAAAAAGTTACTAATATTCACTGCACAAGATTGAAGATCTTAATCATAAGGATTATATTGGACATAACAATAGACAAATTCAAATTCATTAGGAGGATACAAGTTGGAAAGGACAATGACTCAATTGTCGAGATTAAGAAGTAACCACATCACTCTCCCTAATGGGTCCATTCCATTGATAATTATGCACACGATGGGTTCATTCCATGGTTAATTATGTACATGATGGGTTCAATCCATGGTTAATTATGAATTTTGAAATATTGGGTGAGAAATATACATTATTGTGGACAAAAATCACATGATGGGAAATGTCGTTGAAGAAAGGATTGTAGAAATAGACTGTGCATCAAAACAGAGTAAATAAGGCAAGATGATCATTTACACCACACACAACACTTTGAATTGATGTTAATATGGGTGGGGAATCCCAAATAAGTGTGACTGAGGGCCTACATATCAAAGCCTACTATGATATTGGCAAAGGGTTTGGTGGGTGATGGGATTCATAAACCATCCAGTCTAAAGAATGGGACCATTCTTTAATTGTTATTCACAAAAATAATGCACTTATTAGAGAGAGGGATATGTACTAATATGGATGAAATTAATATGAATATTATTTCCACTAAATAAATACTTGCAATAACAATTTGTGCATAAAAAAGGACTAATTGAGGTAAGAGGGTCAACTACACCACACATGACACGATAACCCATTGTTAATAGGGGCGAGGAATCCCACACAAGAAAGATCATATGATACCTCAAACATTTCTACCCCATTTAAAGGTTTGCTACGTTGGGAACTTCAAAAATAAAAATAAAAAAAATGCAAATAAAATCTGACAGTATGACCGATTTTATCTGTACTGTCAGAGTACAACATCGATTTTTTTCGTAGATATGTAGTAGTGTAAGTATGTTATACAGTGAAGATGATTCCACATAGTTTGGAGAATCATGGTCACATATAATTTATGCAGTCACCAAGCCAAGAATAGTATTCAACTAGAGAACACTCCTATTTTATGAAATGGTCCAAGCCATCTCTAAGGCTAAACACACAGCCTTGGGAAAACATCCAACTTTCTAGATGGACTCATATTTTTTATACTTCATTTACATTGTCAACTCCTTCCCAAGGATTTGTTTGCAATGGAAATCAAAGGATCCACCTATTCAAATATATTGTTATATATTATGGGAGAAAAAATAAATAATCCATTACAAAGAGATATTTGAGTGGTGTATAGCTCCCTTCTATCAACTGTTTTTCTATGTGCTATAAAAATGTATGTTAGAGAAATCAATGCAATCTATTGGAGAGGTGGCTGAATTGTATGTCAGTGATAAGTGAGAAAAAATTAGAGTCTTTAGAGATATTAAGGCTCCACATTTACTTACCAAGCTTATCTAAGACAAACTGTCACTCTAGGAGATAATATATCAGATGCTTGTACCTAGAGTTAGAGAAAATCCGATGCAAGACAAGAAACATCCCTAGAATTTGCTACCATTTTATGTAGGGTTCCATATATTCGAGGACATTAAGGAGAAAATGGAAGAAGTAGAAAACATGGATACCTTTTATTTTTTGAGGATATATTCTAATGAAAACACCCTATAGATTTCGTCAACCAATAATGTAGGAAATTTAAGTATAGGTGGCCATATCATAATGAAGTGTGGAAAGAAGAGGATATGTATATAAGGGTTTTTTAATTAAATGACATTTTTTTAAATAAGATAAGTGGCTTCAAGGAAAGAAACAAATGACTAGAAATAATTGTTTTCAAGAGAGAAAGGATGGAAAAAGGAAGATGCATCTAAAGCAATAGTAGAAAAGGAAAGGATGGAGAAGGTGGTTGAAGCATTGAGGCTTCAATAAGTAAAGAAGGAAACAATAAGGAAAGAAGATGAAGATCTAAGATTAAATAATAGTAAGAGAATAAAATGAAAGTGGAAGAAGAGATAAAGAGGAAATAAGAAGAATGGGAGAGTTTGAAAAAGGATTACTTATCTATCTCCAAATTCAGGATCCATGGGAGTTCTAACTAGTGTTCTCTAGGATTTTGTGCCTTTCCCCTAGTTGGAAGTACTTTATATATAGTACTTTCTTCCATTGTGCATTACCTCCAAAAATTGGATTCTATATAATCTTTGGTCCCATAGCCTTGTTCACAGTGTTGGTCTCTGTTATTAAGACCTCATGCTACTTAAGCCTAATATTTGTGACAATTGAGTGAATAATGTTTTTCTTTGTTTATTATAGATAACTAGGAGGGATTTCTTTATCTGTCTCCAAATTGAGGGATTACTTTATTGATGCATGCAATCATAGTTTATTGGGCTTCCCTTGGGAATAAAAAATGAGTTTAATGGTAAAATTGGATTGTTATTGGGGAAAATTTGTTTAATGGGTACAAGTGGGTTCTTGTTCTCTAGCCAAAATTGCATAGAAGGTGATGCCCCAAATTTGTGCTAGAGCTACATGTCCATAATGAGGCCTTTGGAAATAAATAAATAGTAAATCTTGGTGGCTCTATAGGCTTAGATTTAGACCCTAGGGAGGAAAACATGCTTGCAACTTTTCATGTTATAGGAAAATTAGATCTAAATTTACAAAAAGTGGTTGTTATAGGCATGCTATGTGATAATGACCAACCTTGTATGTTCAAACTAGAGGATGCAATTTGTATCACATCCCTATAAATATCCATAGATTAGAGTTTTGAATCGATGGAATATGAGCAAAGAGAGACTTGTCCTATGACTCATTTCTCCAAATGATGATATTTATGGACTACATGAAAAGGATATAAATGCAGGGAGGCCCCTTATATAGAAGCTTATCCTTTGAGAGTGGGAGTCTCCCTGCATGTGTGATAGAGCCTTCAATACTTGAAGAAAAACCTTGAAAAAGGTCAACTCCCTCTTTCTAAAAGAATATTATAGTAACTAGAACTTGAATCTTGTCAAGGTTGATTCCCTCTTTATGAGAGAATCCAACAACCCTCTTGGTACTCTTCAAAACTACCATCAGATACAAGCTTGGAATTTATCAATTTGAGTGTGTTGAGAATTTTATTGTAACAACAAAATTCACTTGCAATATTATATTCTTCTGGTTTCCTCAATATTTTCATCACAAAACTTATGACACTCGTTGACTGTTTCTCTCATTTGATGGTGTTATAGGACATACAAGAAAACATGTATTTGTCAGATCTATCTTCATCAAGTGAGGGAAGTTTAGGTAGAATAGAGGAAAATGAGACATCTAGTATGTCTAACAGGCAGAGATCAACTAGAGGTGAGAATATCATAAGAAAATTCCATAGAAGCATGGAATTTTTTCTTTCTAAAGGGGGTTCATGTGCTTATGATGATAAGAGAATAGAAAACATCGAGTTTCCCTGAGGAACAAACATATAGTGAAACAATGGGTACCTAAGGATCTTCCTAAAATAAACACTGATTTTTGTGTCAATGAAAGGATATACCGCATTGCTCCATTATCATTACATGGTTTGGGGATATTTTCCATGGATGGCATAAAGGTCTATTATGGAAGATTAACTAAATTGATGGAGTATTTCATACCCTATTACATCTACAAAGATTCGAAGATATGGCATGGATGCAAGTTATATACAATCATAAGACAATGATCAAAATAAAGGAGAAACTGTATATATTGACGGAAGCCCAAAAGAAACGAGGAATATTGCAAGGTTTATAAACAGTACATAGCCTATGACCACAAATAAGCAATCCAATTGTGTATTTGAGGATCATTAAGGAAACTGTGTATTCATATGTGCAATAAAATCAATAGCTACAGGGGAAGAGTTGTTGATTGATTACAATTCAAGTCAAATAGATATAGACATTGTTATTATGGGGGCAATAAATACACTATTTTACCCAACCTGTAAGAAAAGACTCTTATATTTTATGATTTTCATTATGTTATTTAGTCACTCTTTACTTTGATGTTTTTAACATGCCATGTTTTTGTCCCATGCGTATTCATGAACTCACTTTATTTCTCATACATTTGAATTTATTGTATTTTTTCTAATTCTAATATATGCTTGTCCCAGGGTGATAGGGGGAAGGAAACAACCTCTGAGCAGTCCACAAAGCCTCATGAATATTTTCTTAGTGAGGAAGAAATTTTTTCCTCCACAAACCCAAAGAAAACAATAAGGAAGATTGTGAGAAAAGAAAACATGGAACTCCATTCTTTCATTCAGATTCGGCCACAGACATAGGAGTTAACATAAATAATTAATGCCTTGATGGACATAATTGAACACTATGGGGTAAGAAAGATCTTCAATTGTCCCATTTTTTTTATTTTGGATTTCAATTTATGTACTCTTATAGGTCCTTCATTAAAAAATATATTTATTTTTACATGAGTTTTTGTGGAGTTTTCATCCCCAGGGTGTGCCTACTGAGGCATGTGTTGGTACCAGCACCATTGCTACACTGAAATAGAATCATATGTGTTGGTTAGATATCTAACTTCTTTCTTCTTATTGGGTTGACCCAGGTTCAGATCTCAACTGGTTTCCAACAAAACCCTCTAAAACTATCAGCCCTCCCGGTAAACCAGAAGGCAACGTTGTGCACAAGGTGCACAATGCAGTCTCACCTGAGATAGCTCTATGGTTTACTGCAATACCTAGATGTTTGTAGTCTAGGAATGAGTGGGGATATGGGATTGTGTTCTTCTTTCTTTATGCATTAACCTTGTTCTTGAATTAAGTATTTCTAGGATTCTTTCCTCTTTAACCTTATGCATGCATGCTACTACATATAGTTAATCATTCATTCATAAGATAATCATTAATATAAATTAAATACTAAATAAACATCACATAAAACACAATTTTTACCATGGTTCATCCCCCTTCTGAGGCTACGTCCACAAAGATTTGGATTCTCTTCTCTTTTATTTAATCTACTGCAAAATCTAGCGTTGTACGCATTACATCTCAGTAATACAATCAAGATCAGGGAAAAACTCTTTTATGAGGTGGACTAGATCACACCAGGATCCTTAACCTGTGATCTAACCCTCAAAATATATGTTATTTGACTCTTCTACAACCTTATTACAATCGAAAGTCTTACAAAGGCACAACTATCAACCACTATCAACAACCTCCCTCTAGACCTCCTAGCTCTTTATTTATACTATTTTACAGGCTTATAGCCATTAAAATCCTTAACAAAAAACCTAACCCTATCATGGTTAGGCTTGCGTGCCTCCTCGCCAGGTGGCTTTTCCTCTTGCATGTTTCTTTTCCTTCATTTTCTGCATGCTACTTTCTTGCCACTTGTTGTGCATGCTCCAAAATTAGGTATTCCTTTCCAAAAATAAGTCTTTCCTCAAAATAGGAATGCTCCCAACAGGCCCCCAACACTAAAATGTGGCTCGTCCTGAGCCACTCAAGTGGTGCACGCTCCTTGAACAACCTCTTCCAGGTTGTGAATTTTTCCTTCTAATTCTTTCCCTTTTTCTCTAACTTGCACAACTTTCCGTATAAGATCTTCTACCTTCTATGTTGTGATATGTTCCTTGAGAGATTATGCGCTCTTAGCATGATTCTAATCCATTATTTTCTTCTCATCCTCCAGTTCCACAATTATTTGGGTTGCTTTCTCCTGGAGAGGTTCTAATTGGGCTTTCATGTCCTTCTTGTTATTTTGTGTAGTCTGTTAGTCACCATTAATTTTTTTTACGTGAAATCAAGATTTCAGAATCTAGCGAGACGCTAAACCAGTTTGGAATCTTGATAAACTAGGGAAGGGGCTAAATATGGAAGAGAGAGGCTAAATATGGCAGGAGCGCTAAGCTGATGGGGCCCGATGCATCACATATTGTGAACTCTCAAGATCGATGGTCGAGGATAGTTTCGGGGGGATAAGTTGCGCGGAGGTTAATTTTGGAGAGTGAGAACAAAATTTAAACCATGGTTTTCATTCGGGCTTACATGGTTTCACTAGGTGCATTTCGGGGTGAAAAGTGGGTTGCCCCAAACCACTCTCCCACACCCCCGAAATTTGAAAAAGTATAAAAGGGAATTTTGTTATTTATTTAATTATTATTTTGAACATTGGACCATTTGAACCTCGGTGCGACCACCCTCTTTTAACTGCAAATCAAGAGTACACCAACTGCATGCCATTTCCACTCATTTCTAGGTATTTTTCATCACAACCATGAAATATAATAACCTTAGTAACATAACAAGATCCTGTGGAGAATGAAGAAGCCATAATTGATCGATATTCAAATGTTTTTGATACCGTAATTACCATTTCTCCCATCTCTGTGTCTAGAAGAAACCTATCCGATAAAGTAGGAAGGTGTATACCATTCCTTGAAGTAGTCCATGCCACCATAGTCCCTTATGTTGTTGAAATTGATTTCCCTTTTCCCAGATTTATAGGTTGGTGCGTCGAACAATATTCCCATGAATAAAGAGTTGTTGTGAATAAATGTGGATCTGAGGTCATGTGTAGGATAGAGAGTCTGTCAATTTGAGAGTCCCTCGGCATACCAGAGTCATTTTCTGCAATTTATGAACCTTTCAATGAAGATAAGATAATTAGGGTATACAAAGAATGTCCATTAGAGGCCCAAGATATGTTTTTGAAGACAATTGTCAAACCAGAACATTTTTCAGAGAGTATGTCTTTTCCAATGAATGCGTATATAATGGTTATTAAAGTCCAATGGGTTTGTTCCCTTTTGAGTAAAGTTTTAGGTCTAGACAATGAAAAACATGTATTCGAAGTCATTCTTGGTTTCCTTTTTACCATTTTTAATTCAAAGTCTGGTATGTCAGTCCGCATCAGTTTTGATCAATTCATAACTGATAATATCCATAAACAGCTAGTGAATTTTCGCTCTCTAAGATATTTTAGATACTACACCTATCTGTTGAAAATTTTCCTGGAAACAAATAAGAGAGAATTTATTGAAGCATCATTTGTATCAACTGAATGTAAACGGATTACATTTCTTGTGTTCATAAACAAAGTCATGTCCAGAGTTTACAGTTTGATTTTCAACACCATCCTACCTAGAGTTTTGTATGACATGAGGAGCTATCTACAGCCAAATCCAAAGAATAGAGTTGGGGATTGGGTACTATTCATTCACTCAACAATAATCTGGGTTTATTGTTGCCATGAATCCCTTTATTTATTGCCTATTTTTCTGACCCATATAATCTTTTCCCTTGAATTCATTAGGTAGAGAATTATATTTGAGACAGAGAATTTCCTGAAGTTGCGCAAAGCCTCCAACCTCAATTTACCTTTAATCATTGGCCCATTCATTGTCCAAGCCGGATCATGTTTATCTCAAATTCAAGCAAATCTCAAAGAGTTTGGCTTTTCACAGCTACAAGGAAGAATGTATGATCCAAATCAAATCATATCCAAGAGAAGATTGATGAAAAAACATGCCCCTTATGAGCATGAATAGGTTGAAGGTTTGGATAAGCTAGAAAACCTAGAATTCTGTGTTGATATGGAAGAAATATTGCAAACAACTCAAATGCAACAAGTGGAGGAAACCCTACAACAAAGTCAAATACCACAAGATTCTCAAAAACTGGTAGTCAAATTTCCTAAGATGAGTGTTCACAACAAGAGAAGCAGTTTAGAGTCCATGGGCACCAGTGATCAACAGACTCCTAAGAAGATGAATATTACACAGTCTCTATAGATAGTGGATTTAGAGGAGGAAGAGCCTAGAGAACAAGTAAATCTAGATATGGTGGAAAGTGGTACTAGCACTATATAGGTTGAAAAGGAAAGTAAAATCCAAAGTGAAGGTGGCTCAAAAACCTTTAGCAGTAAGAAATACATCTTTGATAAAACATCAGAGGCAGTTTATCAATATAAAGAATATTTGGAAAAACAATATGCTGAGAAGGGAAACATAGGTCTGGGTGAGATGAGGGATTTAGTCCCTGAAGTGGAAAAGACTTCTCAAAATAAATATTCTATATTCACAGTAAGGGATGTTGATAAGAGGACCTTTAACATTGCAGTTTCATATGAAGACAAAGTCTCTGAGATAAAGATAAGGTATGACAACATCATTGCCCCAGAAAAGGTCAAATTCTATAAGAATACCAGTGATATGTTGTATTATGATTACCTGAGTTTAATCTTGAAGAATTCAAAGATGTCATCTTATGCAATGAAATTGGAAGGGAATTTGAGGCAATAAAAAGCATCTAGTAGAGATTGGTAGACTGAGGTCAAGATGCTAGAATCTAAAGGCCCCCAAGGGGTGAAATCCTCATTGGATGAGAAAGATAAATTAATTCAAAGTTTGAAGAAGAAATTGAAAATGTTTGCTATAGAGTATCCACAAACAACAGAATTGGTTTCTCTAAAACAAGAAAAGGAAACACTTCATCAAGAGTCATTGGACAACAAGGCTAGGGAGTTACAGCTAGAGCAAGAAAATGTGAAGTGGTCACAAGAGCAGAGATAATTGCTAAACAGGGTTGTAGTTGTACCTCCTACTGTAAAAGTTGGGCCAAACACTAAAGGACTTGTCCAGGCTATGTCACAAGTTAGCCGAAAAGAAGGAGAAATCAAAGGGCTAAAAGGAATCATAGAGAAATTTAAGAAGGATATGCAGGCAAAGGATGAAATAATGGCTCAATTTCAAAAGGAGAATGAAGTCTTGAAGGAAAGGATAGATAAATTGAAGATAAGATTAAGAGGAAAAAGCTTGTTGCAAGGGGCAAAGAATATCATCTGAGAATCTATAGCTCCTAAATTTTCCAAGTTCAGAGTATATTTGAATTTCATTAATGATAAAGACAACATATCCATCACAGCCAGAAGCAAGTGCATTGTTGTGAATGAAACTTTAGCAAAGAAACCATCAAACTGGGCCCAAAAATCCATAAATATACTCAACTCCATTCCTATTGTATACCTTTAGACTATTGGAGTTAAAGAAAGAACTACATTGATTATCTGGGCCAGGAGGGTTATTGATAAACATAACCTGTTGAAATCAGTCCAAACCAAGGCAACACAGATGGAGAAAAGTGTGCAAGAACTCAAGGATTTGTTTGAAGAATTATTTATCAAAGGCCTCCCACCATTTTGGGATGGAAAAGAAAAATTGTATGATCAGGAAGAGTACAATGCTCATTTGAATCAGTGCAGAATGGATCATGCCAAGTTTGAAACCCTAGAAGAAAATATGAAAGGAGCTACACTAGTTGAACATCTGATTACAATCTTTGAAATTTTGAATCAGTTCAAAGCAGTGGAGCTTCGATTTCCAGTCATGTCATATGCTTCCTACATTGACTTGGATATTTTGATAAAGGAAATGATAGATTATGATATCCCTTCTGACTTGCAATGGAAGGAGATAGTGTGGCTAGGTAAGACAAAATATAGTTTTCTAGGGTCCAGTTGATGATGTCCAGATGTCACTAAAGATGAAAGATCACTTGGAAGACCAGAGCAGAACAAGTGGTGAAGAAAGAAACTGTAACGACAGAGGAGCCAAAATATGGATCATGAAATGTTTCTTGCTAATCATTGTAATGGGTTTCAAAACTGAAACTATCCCTTGTAATTATTGTAATCCATTTCAAAACTGAAACGCTTCATTTTAATCATTGTAATCAGTTTCAAACTGAAGGAACTCAACTTGTATAAAAGTAGGAGTTCCAAATGTATTAGAGTTTGGAAAAAGTGCAAGGGCACGATTTTAGATATTCAGAACTTGAATGTAATTTTCTGAATCTTAATAGAATACACATGCAAAAGTCTTGAAGTTTCCATGAAAAGATTCTAATGGTGGTGATCTGAGTTTTGTCTCCTCTCTTTGTATGTATTTCCTGTATTTCTGATTTCATTTACACTGTCTTTTGTTTAAATTGGGTAGTTAAAGGCCCAAAATTCATCGTGTGATGCTCTTAGCTTAAGAAATTTAAACTATGTTAAGTTCTTCCTAACTAATGTCAGAATTCATTTACTTAATGCTATGATACAATTATATTTTTTTCCTTTTTTCTTACACTCTGGAAATTTACAATTTATAAATCAGATTTATCACCTCATTTAGCCTTTATCCTTTGGAGAGTTCTACCAACCAGTCAGTTCTTCCATTCATTTTCATAAGTTTGACTCCATATCCCTAAGTGTCCCTCCCCTTCCTTGCCAACAAAATTATAAAAAGCCCTCCAAAGCAACAAAACCTAATCATTGAATTGTTAAAAAAAAATCATTTATTAAAGACCAAGTGACAGGAGAGACCCCTCTCTGAGCTGAGCAGGCTAGTACCCAACTCTAAATTGATTTGTAGGTTACCACTGTCGTTTGTTTGATCAAATGAACAAATTTATAGATTGCTAACACAATCTTCAATTATGTCTATAGGGTCTTCATCTCCTATGCACCCTTCAACCGATTTGTAATGGTCATGGACTTTTGTCGTTGCTTCAGCTCTTGGATTGCATTTTTGATCTCCTCCTATTACTGATATAGTTTTTGGACCCTATCATATTCCTCCAATGTCATCCATAGTTGTGCGGTCCTGTCAAAAATTTGTATGACCACTTGAGCTTCTTTCTCCATTATTTCCACTTCTAAATCTTCCTGCTATTCCCTTTTGGTTGTGACTTCAAGAGGGGTGGTGGGTGTTAATTTTTATTTGAGATCCTCAATATCCTTTTTGTAGTCTTCAATCATTTGTGCAATGATTTGAATCTATTCTTCAACATTTCTCATGGCTACCTACGCACTGTATGGAATTCTTGTGAAGACTTCCTTCATCTTCTGCTCTAAGTTATCTTCACGTTGCTTCTCCTCTTGTGTCTCTATATTTACTTACTCTACCACCAATTCTAGTGCATCATTTCCATTTCTGGCTTCTTGAAATTCCATCGCATTTGTTCTAGCTCGTGATTGCACTTCTTGTGTGACACTAACTTGCAGTTTGTACAGTGCCTTTGTTGGTATTTGAGCTAGTACCAACTATACTTGTGCCAAGTATTTGAGTGGCGTCTGAGATATGGCCTTGTCAACCTATAGAATATCCATTGTTATCTAGAAGCTCGGACTTCCTTGTGCTATGATATGGATAGTGTCTTCTTCATTCTGCATGCTCCCGTGCTCGACTTCTGTTGCTCGAGGTATCGGTTTTATTCCCCTTTGTTACCTCTGTGCTTCTTGTATCTTTTCCAAGACCTTCTTAATATCGGCCAAATAATTCCTTATCCTTATTCTTTGGATCTCAACCTCTTCAAACTCATATTTTACGTGATATTGTACCCTCTCTGCAACAAGATCAACATCATCCTTGATAATTATGTATTCCATGATTTTTTTTATGGGCCTTGGCCTTCTTGCATGACCCCTTTGAATGTATTATTTTCTATTTGGGTGGACCTATCTCTTGCGAAGTAGTTGTTGATGGGGTTTCCTACATCATTTTGTCCCCCCTTCCTTGTTCCTCATGTGCTTGGGAATTGTCCTTCTTTCCTATCGGTGCATCCTTATTTGGGGCACTGCCCTTCTTCTGTGTCATTGTCTTTTGACCAGGCTTCCCTTGCTGTGTTGGTTTCTTGGCTGTGGCACTGCCCCCTGCAGATGTCTTGGACAACCCTGCTTCCAATTCTGTTCTTTTGGCATGTCATTGGCAATGATTGGAACCTTCGAGTCATCCTGCTAGTCTCTCATTTCCATTTCAAATTACTTCACGTTAATGCATAATTGAAGTTGAAACCATTCTTTCTCTGGATCTCTATGTGCTTAGATCCACATGTTGTGTCTCATAGCCTTAAAATTGGTTATTCCCTGGTACTACATGATGACTTCCAGAGTTATCCTCCATGTGTTGACTATGTTGTCTTGTATGTTGTTGAGGTACCGAGAAAAAGTGTTGGCATTGCCACTTTTTCTCTTGGAATATGAAGTTCTTCCCATTGACGTGTACCGTGTTGCATGACAATGTCCTACTCTATCACAAAAGTATGAGTAGGGAGGCTCTTTCCGACCAATTAATTCTATAAAAATCATTATCTAGGAGTAATGGAACTCTATTCCCAAGTCCTGTGCATCCTTTCAGTCATATAGGAATAGGTTCAATAAGTACGGAGCCCAATTGAGCATCATGTTGTTTGCGCATTGTGTTGGTGTTGTGACAACCCCTGCAGGGACCTTCTCCATATGACATTTGTGAAGCAATTTGCATGCCATTAATTTCATGGCCATCTTGGTGGCTATGTTGTTGATTCTCTTTATAATAATTCCACGCGAGCCTCTTTCCATCCCATATGTCTTCTTCATCTCTTCTACAAGATCCTTTTCCTTGGTTTTATCATCCAAGTACTGCTCGGGCTTCTCTCCATTTGATGGCATGCCTGTGATGAATGAAATGAGCTCTATGTTGATTGATACTAGTTCTTCCAACCACAAAAATCCTCCATGGAGGACTGCCAACAACTGCTTGACGCAGTTTTTCACATCTTTTCCCCATCTAAAGTGAGGGATCTCCAACAAATTTAGAATCCCTGTGTTTTCCAAGCCTACCACCCATTTCTTTGGCTACAGTATTGTTTATCCTAATGGCCATGTGCCCAGGCTCTCCATATACACCTGTTGTGAAAATTATGCGAATTTGTTGGTGTTAGACACATCATGGTCTACATATCTTAGCCTCTTTATGCAATGTTATAGACTTGGTGTGGCCTGCACCCCCTCTAGTATGGGCGATAAAATGATTGCGACATTATGCTCCTTGCGTGGGGACTGCATGATAGGTTGTTTGCCCTTTTGTTGTACTGGCGCACTAGATGTCCCAACCTTTGGTTGTGCTTCTCAGGTTGAATTTGGTTTCCCCATGATGTATTCAAGTTGTACTTCCTCCTTTTGTGTGAACCCCACCATAGGTTGTGGCCTTTTCCTATTAGAATCTATTCTTTCATTGTTACCGCCATTTATTTTGTGGGATGCTTCGGCCTTGGCAGGTTGTTGTGGGTTTCATGTGGTTGATGGGTCCTGGCCCTATGAACTATCGTGCGAGTTTATATCCATATTGATTGTTGTCATGGCACCGTATTCCTCTTCTACTGGTGTGGTACTCATTGGTTCGACCTGTGGCGAAGTAATTGCGTTGACATCGACGATTCCCTCTCTCTGTGTGAACTCATGTTCCTCCTTTGCGATTTCCTGCGGTGACCTATGGCTTTTGTGTGTTTTTTGTGTTGTTTGGCTAGGTGCGTTGACCTTTGGAGGTTTCATATTGGGTAATTATTACTTCCCTGATTGATCTTCGGATGCTACTATCTCTAAATTCGCGCATTCGCCTCTTGTCTTCATGCTCCTTAGCTTCGTGAGTTTGCAAATGCACAATATGTCTCGTTTAGCTCACGTTTTCATTATATATAGGGTGTCATAAATGCACTGAATATTCTCAGAGAATATTATTTGATGGTTATTAATGTGTTAAATATTGTCGACTATGCTTTGTTCAATCTCATAAATTTCCAAGCATGCCTTTTTATCCTGACAACCAATTTTTTATTTTCCGACTGTTTCCCTTTTTCTGGCGCGCTGCAATTTTTCGGTGCACCGTACATTTATGTTGTGACTTTTCCCTTACTACACGATTTTTGCTTCTTGTCACCCATATTCTACGCACAATCACTTTTTTTTTTGTCGATCTGATTCCACTATCCGTTCCACATGATATTTCCCAGTATTTTGTATTTTCTTTCTTTCTACTTTTTTTTCTTCATTTTCTTTCTTTTTCTTCATTTTGTGCTTTCGTATTCCTTTTTATGAGTTTTCTTTCCTAATATCTACTATATTACACTTTATACGTCCCTTTCCTACTACGTTGTAACTTTTATGAGTTAGTAGGTCGACGATCCCTGTACAGTTTCAGTCGACTACCATTGATCATGCATTTTAGTTATGTTCCTCCCAAGTCATTTAGTTGTGAAAATCCCCCATATGTGATTGTATTTACTTCATATGGTCCTAGCCAATGCATTCTAAACTTACCAGGGTGTTGGAAAAATTTACTGTCATAGAGTAGAACTAGGTCTCCTTCCTTAAAACTCTTCTTTTTAATATACCTTTCATGCCAGCCTTTATCTCTTGCTTTCTGTACTTCCTGGTGAAATCCTGCTAGAATCCTTTCCTCTTCCATTTCCATTAGTTGAATTAACCTCTCATGTATTGCACCTCTTTCTGTCATGTTGGTAATTGTTGCTACGTGTAGACTTGGTACCACAAATTCTAATGGGACCACTGCTTCTTGCCCATACACCAATCTGAATAGTGTATGTCATATCAAATTCTTACATATGGTCATGTATGCACATAGTAATGATAATATTTTCAAGTCCCAATCATATATGTTAACATTGCAGATCTTAGTCAAAGCATCTTCCAAAATCTTGTTGAAGGCTTCTACTGTTACATTTTCCTAAGGACGATATGGTGTACTCTTTTGGTGATAGACTTCAAACTCCTCTGTCATAGCTCTGATGGTATCATTGATAAAATGAGTTTCGTGGTCACTCATCGTAATCCTAGGACATCCAAATCTGGTGATCACTTTCTCAAACAAGAAGTGTGTTGTTGTCTCTATGCTAGAGTCTTTGGTTGGTGCTAATTTTTCCCATCTTGTTAAGTATTCAGTCGTTGTAATGATATACCTAGCTCTTGATTTTTTTTCTAGTGGATTAATAGGTCCCACAAATTCTATTTACCATTTTTCAAATACCTGTAAAGTCACTTGTGCTCTTAGAGGCATATCATCCCTTTTGTTGGGTTTTCCAACCCTTTGACAAACATCACATTTCTGGCAATATTTCTTGGCATCTTTATGGACTGTTTTCCACCATAGTCCCGCGCACAATAAATTTTGCGCGATAGATTTACCTGAATAGTGTCCTCCAGCTATACCTTCATGAGATTCTACTAAAATTATGTCCCTTTCATGTTCCAATACACATCTTCTCAAAATGCTATCTACACTCATCTTATATAAATGCCCTGCGATGAGTTGGTAGTCTGCAGCTTTGATTACTAGATTTTTCTTCTACGCAATGCTAAAATATTTTGGTGCAACCCTTGTGCTTAAGTATTAAATAATATCAATGAAGTATTCATCAACTACCTGTACTGAAAATAATTGTGCATCAGGGAAGTTGTCTTCCAAGTTAGTAGGCTCTTCTCCATTAGATACCCTTGTAGGTGATCAAGTCCTACATTTAGCTTCCCTGGTTTGAATATCACTTCAAAATAAAATTCTTGAAATAATAATAGCCATCTACAAATTCTCTTCCCCAACATTGGCTTGTTGACTATATATTTGAGGGCATAATGGTTTGTGAACATTTTAAAGTGTTTACCCAGTAAATAGTGCCTGAACTTCTGAAGTGCATATACCATGGCTAGGCCTTCTCTTTCTATGGTGTTGTAATTCTTCTCTGAGTCTGACAACTTTCTGTTACAGAAATATTCCCCTCCAGACAGGTGAACTTTCCCTTGGATTACTGACCCCTATACCAAGACAAAAACAATTATTTGGACACTACCATTCCTATAAAATAATTTTTCTTTTTGAAAAAGAAAGGAGAAAGTAAGTAGGATGTACTTTGTTTATGACATTTTCCCTAGCTTCTCCTACCTACAAGATCAATATAATTCTTGGCACAAATCAATACATGCAATGAACAAAAAGAAACAAGTGAATTCCTTCTAATCTAATGGATTAGGAAAATCAAATTCATCTATGCAAACCAGATTAAACATAGACAAGCACATGAAAACACATACTTGAAGGAAATATGACAAGTATTTTAGATGATAACTTCAAGAATAAACTTACAATATTCAGATGACATTGCAGCAGCATCTCCAAGTCCTCCTCATCTAACCCTTGCATGAAAGATCCACAATAAAAATAACAATGCTTTGCTGATTTTTTTCTCTCTTTTTTCACCATGGGGATGTCTCTATTTATAGGATTTGAGAGGCTCAACTACCTTGGGTATATTTGGAATTAGTTGAGGATATGGCTCCAATAGTTGTGATATTTTCCTTAGATGCATCCCTGGAGTTATGATACCTCTATGACATGAACTCACCGTAGCCACGAAAAATACATAGTGGAGCTACAAGATGATAAAACATAGCCACAGACCAATACAATGTGTATCTATGTGAAAAAATATATATCAGCATGCTCAAATGTTCTCCTTCGTAGCCTGGGAAAAATAGATAACATAGTGAATGCTCAACCCAGGGTCTTCGTCCCAATCTCGATGTAGTACAAATCTATCCATGTGAATAAATCATTTGACGTTGAACATGGTAGAGACCACTTGATTACCGGTCATTCAGGTATACCACTAAGAAGTGTGAGATAAATCACCATTGATGTCGATGATTTTCAAGTTATGTTTAAAGTACAATCCAACGAATGTGAAAAATAAGTTGAATTCAAACATTTGTGGAATTAGTCAGTTAGGGGTCATTGATGAATACCCACTGCCGAATGCGAGGAGGCATGTCGGTCCCAAGGTACGAATGTGTTCCTAAGTCTATTTTCTAGATAATTTGTTGAATTCAATAGGAAAAGACTCATCGAAGGAGGGAATTGATGTATCCCCCATCAGTCGACATGAAACTTGTCACAAGAAGGTGATAAGCTATGGTAGATGAAAACAAACTGATATGGGTATGGAAACTGTTAACTTTGTTGTTGGGCTAAATATATGCACTAATTTACCCACATTAAATTATCAACCGGGCAGTTGTAGACTTAGAGGTGCAGGCACAAGAAATGTAGGATTGGAGCCTAGTCTAGCCTATTCTAAAGCCGACAAACACACTTCAAAATGGAAGAAAGCAGAACTAGAGGTAAAATCAAACTACAGAAATAAAAGGAAATTTAAACTATGGAAAAACCAAATTAAAGAAAATTAGATTAAAAGACAAGAAATGAAACCTAAAAGTAAATGTGGAATTTACCCAAACTATCGTTCAAATCAGTTAGTCGGATGAGGTTGCTCAAACCCTCATGTATGTGTGCTACTGACCTAAAGTGGAATTTACTAGTTTTAAGAGCAAATCCACCAAATGCCTAATCAACCCTTATAACGACAAAATTATGTAATGTAAAAAAGAAACACTCTTTAGAGAGTTTTCCTCAAGAAAAGATACGCCTAGGAATTAAAGCAAAGTCAAAGTGGAGGTACAAAATTAGTTTTGTTTATGTACAAAAACGAATGTGCGGGTATGGGATTAATTTTGTTTCATTTACAAGATTAATGAATGTATCAGTATGAAATAATTTTGGTTCTTTGTACAAGAATGGGATGGATTCTCATGGATAATCCAATTAACACTGCATTTACACTCATAAACAAATCAATGCATAAACTAAAAAAACAATATATATAACAATGTAAATAATATAACTCTTAAAACATAAATAATATATACAAATATATAACAAAACACAATAGATTGACAAAATATTATTCATATCATAATAAGCAATCATATAATATTAACACATCATAATAAACAAGCATACAATAAAACAATTGAGAATGCACACAATGATAATAAATAACAACAAAACAACATATGTATGATGACACACGTAACTCATATAACTATACCATACTAATCATAACATAGCTTCTATTATAACACAATAACATAAACTACATTACAATAACACAATATATAACACAACCTTCATATAACACGATGTAACCATTATATGCAGTGAATGTAACAATGCATTATACAACGTATATGTTATGCATGTACGGGGATATATAACACAATTTATAAATGAAACAAACAACACAGTAATAAAACCTACGTATGTGTATGACAAAGATGGATATTTACGAAGTTATTTGCAGCGCTACAGGAATACCAATGAGTGAAATGAAAGCATTGTAGATTGGAGAGATCCACACATTCTTTGCAGCGTGAAGGGAGCGGATTGAAGAAATAA
>ML795959.1:243248-256503 GCA_009831015.1 Picea engelmannii
CTCAGGTCAATCCTGCTCTCGGTACTTCATGTCTAGGACCTGTGGGCCTCGAGACATGATCTCCTAGTTATCCCTAGATATCGGGGATAACAGGCATGAGGGAAAGAAAGAATTATTTTCAAGAATATTTGGATCTGAGATTGACAAAATTCTCGGAAAAGAAAGAAGTTCTTGGGAGATCGAAATATTTGAGGAGATCAAGCTCAGGAGGGGTAGCACTTTCCAAGAAGTGCGAATGAGATCCAAGAAGAGGACTCGTAGGAAGGATAAAGGCTTAGACCTTAATCCTTCCCATGAGTCTACTTCTTAGATCTCATTCACACTTCTTGGAAATTGATACCCCTCCTGAGCTTGATCTCCTCAAATATTTAGATCTCCCGAAGCACTTCCTGCTTTTCCAGGAATTTCATGAAACTCAGATCCAAGTTAGGAGAGTAAATGAGGAAAGTTAGGGAGCTAGTCTAGGGTTAGATTAAGAGTTATGAGAGCGTTAATATGATGCAGAACCCCCTTCTATCCTAAGGGCTGTGTGACCCCCCGATATAGGATCGATCAAGAAACTGAGTCTGACTGACTCTTCGGCCCCTCAAGAACCTCAATTCCACTTAACAGTCCCTCTTTCCCTTAAAGCGCGGGTTGTATGGAACCTGGGCCCTTCTCCTTAACACCTTTAATATTCAACGTACTTAGGTGCTAGCTCTCCTGGTTAAGTGATTTTAAAATTTATACAAGAATTTCAAAGCTACATGTACTCGTAGCAAGATTCATTCATTCTTGAAAATATTAACGACAACAACAGAGAAATTGTAAACAATATTCACACCATACATTGGATCATTTTTCCTCTATTATCTTCATTCAAAATCAAGAAAATGGTTACAACAAAAATCAAAGAAACAACTATTGTTCACAAATTCCTACTTGCTCATAATTCTTATAACCCTTATTTTGGGCATACAAAATCTCTCTTTATACAAAATAAACAAACTAACTACGATCTAATTGTGGTTACATTGAGACTAGGGTTAGGTTCCCAAGTCACGTGTTCTCATTTTGTCTCCACTCGTGTGATATTTCCTCTTTTGTTTTCTATCGCTTCAAAGGATTTGTTGTATTAAACTAGCGTTCTAGACTCTGGATTGGCTCTCAGGTGTTGAGTTGTTCTGCCACGTGTACTTGCTAACGATGCTCCTGCATCATACTCTCCCTGGACAAAAATTCATGGAATCATTTCCATGAGCTCCTGTACCGAGTTTCCATGCTTTTGGATATCAGTTTCACTTTCCCAACTTGCATCTTCTATTGGGTGTCCCTTCCACTTGACCAGATATTCAAAATAGGTCTTCCTCTTGGTCTTCTTACCAATCCTCTGATCAACGATATTTTCCATCTATGGTTTTTCCGCTATAGGCATTTGTTTCATCCACTGGATCTTCCCTTGATCTGATGATCCCTCTGTGTCATCCTTCCTGTAAGGATACAGGTCTAAGATGTTGAATATGGGTGATATTCCCACATCATCTGGAAAATCAATCTCATAGGAGTTTGCATCAAACTTCCTCAAGATATTACATGGTCCTATCTTCTTCATCTTTATCTTGTTATATGTCCCCCTAGGGAACCTTTCCTTCCTGAGATGTACTAGAAACTAATCTCCTATTTCAAATTTGAGTTCTTTGCGATGTTGATCAGCTCTGCATTTGTACTCTTTGTTAGAATTCTGCAACTGCCCCCTGACCTGGCTATGGAGCTTCTGCATTTCTGCAGCAAAATCTTCTGCTCCAACACTTCTGATCTCACCCTGTTCCAAGTCTCTCAACTCAGAGACTCCCCTGGGTTGCATTCCATACAATATTTGGAATGGGCTCTTCCCAGTTCTCTTGTTTGGTGAGTCGTTGTATGCAAATTATGTTTGTGGTAGAATCTGATCCTATTGATTATGGTGCTCGGTAACCAGACTTCTCAATAAGTTTCCCAAACTTTTGTTTACCACCTCAGTCTGCCCATATGTTTGAGGGTGATAAGTTGAGCTGAAGGACAAATCTATCCCCAACTTATTCCACAGTGTTCTCCAAAAATCGCCAACAAATTTTGTGTCTCTGTCCGAGACAATGCTTATGGGTAGGTCGTGAAGTATCACAACTTCCTTGAAAACAGGTTTGCAACATGTGTTTCATCCCTGGTGTTCTGACATGGGATAAAGTGTTCCATATTTGAAAATCTATACACCACCACAAATATGGAATCACATCCTCTTTGTGTTGTCATTCCCAATACAAAATTCATGCTTATTGCATCCCAAGGCCTCTCTGGTATGGGAAATGGTTGATACAATCCAGTGTTCTGTCTTTTACCTTTTGCATGTTGGGACTGCCAAGAAAAAATGGAGGATGTGATTCCATATTTGTGGTGGTGTATAGTTTTTCAAAGATGGCACACTTTATCCCATGTCAGAAAACTAGTGATGCAACACATGTTGCAATTTTTTTTTTCAAGGAAGTTGTGAGATTTCACGGACTGCCCAGAAGCATTGTCTCGGATAGAGACACAAAAAATTTTGGTCATTTTTGGAGAACACTATGGAAGAAGTTGGGGACAATTTTTTCCTTCAACTCAACTTTTCACCCTCAGAAAGATGGGCAGACTGAGATGGTAAACAAAAGTTTGGGAAACTTATTGAGGAGTCTAGTGACTGAGCACCATAATCAATGGGATCAGATTTTTCCACAAGCATTATTTTCATACAACGACTCACCAAACAGGAGCACTGGGAAGATATCGTTCCAAATATTGTATGGAAAGCAACCCAGGGGAGTATTTGAGTTGAGAGACTTGGAACAAGGTGAGATCAAAAGCGTTGGAGTAGAATATTTTGCTGCAGAAATGCAGAAGCTCCATAGCCAGATTAGGGGGTAGTTGTAGAATTCTAGCCAAGAGTACAAATGCATATCTGATCAACATCGGAGAGAAATCCAATTTGAAATAGGAGATCAGGTTCTAGCACATATCAGGAAGGAAAGGTTCTCTAGGGGCGCATATAACAAGATAAAGTTGAAGAAGATATGACCATGTAATATCTTGAGGAAGTTTGATGAAAATTCCTATGAGATTGAGCTTCCAGATGATGTGGGCATATCACCCATATTCAACATCTTAGACCTGTATCCTTATAGGAAGGATGACACAGAGGGATCAAAAAATCAAGGGAAGATTCAATGGGAGAAACAAATGCCTATAGCAGAAAAACCACGGATGGAAAAGATCGTTGATCAGAGGATTGGTAAGAAGACCAAGAGGAAGACATATTTTGAATATCTGGTCAAGTGGAAGGGACACCCAATAGAAGATTCCAGTTGGGAAGGTGAAGTTGATATCCAAAAGAATGGAAAGTCGGTACAGGATCTCATGGACAAGAGTCCATGAATTTTTGTCCAGGGGGAGTATGATGTAGGAGCATCGTTAGAAAGTACACGTGGCAAGAAAAATCAACGCCTGAGAGCCAATCCAGAGTCTTGAACGCTAGCCAATACTACAAATATTTTGAAGTGATAGGAAAAAAAAGAGGAAAGATCACATGTGTTGAGACAAAATGAGCATGCATGACTTGGGAACTTAACCCTAGTATCAATGTAACCCTAATTAGATAGAAGTTAGTTTGTTTCTTTTGTATAAAGAGAGATTTTGTATGCCCAAAAGAAGGATTATGAGAATTATGAGCAAGTAGGAATTCAATAGTTGTTTCTTTGATTTTTGTTGTAACCATTTTCTTGATTTTGAATGAAGATAATAGAGGAAAATTGATCCAATGTATGGTGTGAATATTGTTTACAATTTCCCTATTGTTGTCGTTAATCTTTTCAAGAATGAATGAATCTTGCTACGCGTACATGTATCTTTGAAATTCATGTATAAATTTTAAAATTGCTTTTCTTCGTGAGTCGATGCAAGGTGTGCACACAGTCCGCAAGGAGTGTGTTGACATGTTCTATTTCGACTCGTAAATCTCAGAAGAAATAGTGTAAGATTTCCATTGCAAGGAGTGAAAAGTGACTGCTGCAAGAAGTGCACAGTCGTCGCAAGAACTCAAATCTATGTAAAGATATGTTGCAAAGAGTGCACAGGTCTAGAATTATACGAAGATTCGAAGTGACTCCATAAAGAAGTTGAAGGACGAGAACAGAGGAATGGTAGGAGGGTGAGAAATAATTCTTTTCAAGAATCTTTGGATCTGAGTTTGATGAAATTCCCAGAAAAGAAAAAATTTCTTGGGAGATCAAAATCTTTGAGGAGATCAAGCTCAGGAACTTTACAAGAAGTGTGAATGAGATCCAAGAAGAGGACTTGTAGGAAGGATAAAGGTCGAAGCCTTTAAATCTTTCAAAAAATCTTCTAAGTTAGAATAAAGCATAGGCTCAAGGGAAGAAATCTGGATCGTCCGATCAACGTCCAGACAATGAGGAGTGAGCGCAAAGGAAAAGATCTTAGCATCCGATCTAAGTGCAAAGAAAAGATATCAGTCATTTGATCTGAGGGCCAAATAAATGATCTTAGCCATCCGATTTGCACGCAAAAGGATCGTATTCGTCCGGTCAAGGTAAAGTGCACTAACCTTAAATCTTTGAAAGTGTACAGGAGAATCGGACTTACGAAACTCCAAAATCATCAGATTCGTCTGTTGCCAAGGAGGACACGTGGCGAGAGACCAGAATTTTGATGACTCACAGAGTGGAAAGGTTAAATATAAGAGTCTTGAGGATTCACAAAGTGCAAACTTGTGAAAATATCACAATCGTTGATCGTTCTGAAATCATCGAGACCATCCATCGTCAAGGAGGACACGTGGCGAGAGATCAACATTTCGTTGACTCGTGACTCAAAGAAGTCAAAGGTAGAGTTACAAGAACTCGCAAAATGAAAAATCATGATTTGATCATAGTCATTGATCGAAGGAGGGAGTTGAATCGTAGACCTGGTCTTGTTGGGAGTTCGTGACTCGGGAAATCAGAGGTAAGAGTTCTGAGAACTTGTGAAATGCGAAATCATGATTTGATCTGAGCCATCAGATCGAGGAGAGATATGGACTATTGATTTTCTAGGGAGGCAATTTTCAAAGTGTGACCTAGTGAAACACAAAATCATGAACTACTCGAAATATTGTCCCATGATCATAGCGAAGGTCATATCGGTGAAGGGGAATAGAGGGGCTAGCACGCGCTAGGCTCCTATCAGGATTTCAAGAGTCGGGAGAGTCAGAATGATTCACATGTAAAGACTTGATACGTGAAGTCATGACATGCCTTTCAATTAGGTGACTAGTCACAACCTTGGCCACATAAAGGGAGGGGCTTAACTAGGAGAGATAGCGCCTAAATACATTGAGGCTTAAAGGCGTTAAGGAGAAGGCTGCGGGTTCGATACAACCTGTGTTTTATGGGAAAGAGGGCCTGTTAAGTGGAATGGAGGTTCTTGAGGGGCCAAAGAGTCAGTCAGACTCAGTTTCTTGATCGATCCTAGACCAGGAGGTCATGCAGCCTTTAGGATAAAAGGGGGTTGATCCATGAGGCTCCCGAGGCTTAGGAAATGCTCAAAAAATAAATTTCTTGAAATTGAATGAAACCAATTGCATTGCAACCGACATGTCACACTAAGTCCAAACATATATTTACTTTCTCAAATGGGCTCCGTATGCGAGAGTTATCGCACTCTGATCAGATTCTCAAACAACGAAAAAATCAAAGGTCAACTAGCAAAAAGTCAATACTGACATTAGTATGACATCGTCAAAGATATTTAATGATGTTGTTGTGGTAGAGACAAGTGGTGACCTATGATTGGGAAAATGTGGTAGACTTGGACAAGTGCAGTGTGGACACGTGGTGAACAATTGGTCAAATGTGGTGGTGCCACATGGAACCCAGTCATCACACATATGGCAAGTTTCAAAAATGTTTTGGGGTCCATGGTTTTTGAACCCACGACCAACTGCCAAGCCAAGTGCTTTGGGGAGAGCCCTATCACCAACTCACCACCGTATTCCTTGTTTCATGTAACACATTTAAGTATATAAATGTTGCAATGTTGTAAGGTTTGGCATGGGAGGGGGTTGGGGATAAGCCCCAGCCCATGGTTACGTATGCAATGAGACCATCGATCAATGAGAAGGGGAGTGGACTATCCAATTAACCTATAGCACATGGATTAAGGCCACAATTCCAATGCCTAACCACCAAGAATTCAGGGGCTATGATCTTATCCAAGCGCATGAATTCAGGGCTTAATGCAATGCACATTTCTTTATTAGGCCAGAGGTCCCATGGTATTCGCCATAAAATCGGGAGCTAGCACGAATTATGGGCTAGTGCTTGGACAAATATAGTGCATGTGACCATATATTGAGGGCATGCGCCTATGATTTGGGGGCTTAACCACATATTAAATTTTAAAAGTGGGTTTTTTTACCATGTCTATGTATTTTTAATTGATTTTGCCTGATGTTTGGGCCAGAATTGCTTTTTTTTGGATATATTGGCCATTTGGATGGGGATTTGATCCCATAAAGAGGCCATATCTTCAAGGGAAGTTGGGCTTCCTCATATGAGCCTGAAAACTATATAAACTAGGCTTTTTGAAGCTTGAAAAATACTTTTTGATGCAGGGTTTTGGAGGAGCGGCTTGTAATTTTTGGCCTTTTCTCATGTTTTGAGAGGCATTTTTACCATGTTTTTGAGAGGAATTTGATGAAGCATGTATGAATCTGAGTAAGGAGGTATTTCATAGTAGATCTGAAGCATGATATGTAACATCAAAGAGACTATGCAAGAGAACTTTGAGCATTTAAATTGCAATAAAGAGGTCCTTCACTTGGAAGCAGGTGTGAAGATGTAGCCAACGATTGGTGAACTCCATTAACAAGTTCTTGTCTCTATTTCTCTTTTTTTTTTTGTTCTCTTCTCTTAATTTGCAGCATGGTTGTTAATAGATGATCTCTTTAATCATTAATGAGCATCAAGTAAAAGTCACATTTGATATTTTGCAACAAGTTAATGAGTTTTTATATTTCGCATTCTTATCGATCCGATGCATAAAGTACAATAAACTAAACTTGCAATTTATCAGTAATACCTATCATTTTTGGATCAGGGGGTCTGCATCAAGTGATCACATCCTCTTACTACAACACGATTGGCTAAAGGTGTCTCCCCTCATCTCCTTGATGGCATTGTGTTGACTGTCTCTCACAGATAGAGTACAACATCTAGTTCTTTTGTCTCCTTTATCTCCTTCGCCTGAAATCTAGAGACAAAAATCAGCTCTGATACCACTTGATGCAGACCCCCCTTCTATCATGAGGGTTGCGCAACCTCTCGGTCTAGAATTGATCAAGAAACTGAGTTTGACTAACTCTTCGGCCCCTCAAGAACCTCAATTCCACTTAATAATCCCTCTTTCCCTTAAAGCGCAGGTTGTATGGAACCCACGACCTTCTCCTTAATGCCTTTAAGCTTCAACGTATTTAGGTGCTAGCTCTCTTGGTTAATCCCCTCCCTTTATGTGGCCAAGGCAGTGACCATTTTCCTAATCGAAAGGCGTGTTGCAACTTCGCGTATCAGGTTTTTACGTGTGAGTCACTCTGACTCTCCCTACTCCCAAAATCTCGATAGGATCCTAGCACGTGCTAGCCCCTCTATTCCCCTTCACCAATATGACCCTTCGCTATGACCATGGGCCAATATTTTGAGCACTTCATGATTTCACGTTTCACGAGGTCGCACTTTGCAAATCTCCTCCCTAGACAATCAATGGTCCATATCTCTCCTCAATCTGATGGCTCAGATCAAATCATGATTTCGCATTTCGCGAGTTCTCAAAACTCTTAACGATGATTTCCCAAGTCATGAACTCCCGACAAGACCATATCTATGGTTCAACTCCCTCCTTCTATCAACGACTGTGATCAAATTACGATTTCGCATTTCACTAGTTCTTGTAGCTCTTCCTTTGACTTATTTGAGTCATGATTCTGTGACATGTTGATCTCTCACCATGTGTACTCCTTGACAATGGACGGTCTCGATGATTTCAAAACGATCGACGATTGTGATCTTTTCGCAAGTTCACACTTTGTGAATCCTCACGACTCTACTCTTTGAACTTTCCACTCTGTGAGTCAATGAAAAGATGATCTCTCGCCACATGTCATCCTTGGAAATAGTCGGCTCTGATGATTTCGGAGTTTCGTAAGTTTGATTCTCATGTACACTTTCAAATATTTAAGGTTAGTGCACTTTACCTTGATCGAATGGCTACGATCCTTTTGTGTGCAGATCAGATGGCTAAGATCCTTTCTTTGGCCCTCAGATAGAATGGTTGTGATATTTTCTTTTCGCTTAGATCGAATGTTGAGATATTTTCATTTGCACTCACTCCTCGTTGTATGGATGTTGATCGAACGATCTAGATCTTTTCCCTTGAGCTTACGCTTTCTTCTAACTTAGAATATTTTTCGAAATATTTAAAGGATTCAACCTTTATCCTTCTTGCAAGTCCACTTCGTGCATCTCATTCACACTTCTTGGAAAGTGCTACCCCTCATGAGCTTGATCTCCTCAAATATTTCGATCTCCCAAGAACTTCTTTCTTTTACAGGAATTTTGTCAAACTCAGATCCAAAGATTCTTGAAAATAATTCTTTCTCGCCCTCTCGACGTTCCTCTGCTCTTGTACTTTGACTTATTTATGGATTCGCTTTGACTCTTCATCAAATTCTAGACCTGTGCACTCTTTACAATAGATCTTTACATAGATTTGAGTTATTGCGACGACTGTGCACTTCTTGCAGCAGTCACTTTGCACTCCTTGCAAAGGAAATCTTACACTTTTTATCCTAAGCTTTACGAGTCGAAATAGACCTTTTCAACGCACTCCTTGTGTACTATGTGGACACCTTTCACCGGCTCACGAAGAAAAGCAATTTTAAAATTTATACAAGAATTTCAAATCTACATGTGCTTGTATCAAGATTCATTCATTCTTGAAAAGACTAACGACAACAACAGGGAAATTGTAAACAATATTCACACCATACATTGGATCCATTTTCCTCGGTAATCTTCATTCAAAATCAAGAAAATGGTTACAAAAAATATAAAAGAAACAATTATCGTTCACAAATTCCTACTTTCTTATAATTCTTGTAGCCCTTCTTTTGGGTGTACAAAATCTCTCTTTATACAAAATAAACAAACTAACTGCTATCTAATTGTGGTTACATTGAGACTACGGTTAATTTCCCAAGTCATGCATGCTCATTTTGTGTCCATGCGTGTGATATTTCCTCTTTTGTTTTCTAATGCTTCAAAATATTTGTAGTATTGGCTAGCGTTCGAGACTCCGTATTGGCTCTCAGGCATTGAGTTGTCCTGCCGCATGTACTTGATGACGATTCTCCTACATCATAATAGCTAGGGTTATGAAGCCCTAATGGTTGTAGGTTAAAGTTTGTAACAAAAATTAGAATTTTGGGAGAGAGGGGATTCCCTAATGGGGGAAGAATCCTCTCAATGAGATGAATCAACTTCAAGCAAGAGAACTTTTAAAAGGTCAAAGATTGTGTTTCCCAAGGAAATGATTTTATCTCCAATGAAAAAAGAGTATGATTAGTTCCTTTACTATTAGGTTAATGGAGTCACAAGGATATTAGAGAAGCTACCTCATTGGGGGTGTAATCCCTTTTACTTCCCAAGGAAAGTTTCTCTAAGCTAGGGTTTGAACTAAGAGGGTGTATGACCTTATACTTCTCGTAGAAAACCCTTGTAATTAATGAGATGAAGAAAATAAAATGATGAAGGTTGTGGTGGAGGTATATTCACTTATACTTCCCACCTAGATCCTAGCAGAAAAATACTTGAACTTGAAAAATGATAGCATAATAGTAGAAAACCATACCAAGATCAAGAGAAATTCCAAGATAAATCACCACATGAGCTAGAAAAGCATCATCCAAAACTAGAGATAGGCCTTCCTCCATCAAACATTCATAAAATATCCATAAAACAAGTGCACAAGAGATAAAATATCAAAGGGCGACAAAAATTTCAGACCAAGCCTCTCACAAGAGGGAGAGTTATGTTTAAAATGAGATCTTATGATCTCTATTTATACAAAATTTAGCTAACATATCTTGTCCACAAATTAAGGATCGAAACACAATATTTGAGTTCAACAACCCTAATATTCCCCCCTTAACAAAATCATATTAAAAAGTTCACTTAAAATTTCATCTTTTGCAGAAATTAAACCCTAATTTAGGAGGACGTCACCCGTTTAGGGGACATTTTGCCACTTTGAGGAAGTTGTTTGTGTTGGAGAAGAATGGATGGGCCCCCAAAGGCCATGTTTCAAGAATCTAAGTGATATCATCATGGTAAATACCATCTTCTCCTAAAAAATTCCAAGTTTAAATGAGTGTCACCTCACCACCAATCTCTAACCCCTCTAGGTGACGTCATGTCTCTGGAAGTGATGTTTTTCCTCTCCTATGAAAAACATTTGGCATGTGGGGGCTAGGATATGTTTTCCAAATAATATTTGAGGCCTTCCAAGTTTGATCTCTCTCGTCTGGCATGTAGACCACTAACATCCATCCTGTGGGCTTGTAGCTCCATGGAAGCTCAAGCTAGGCTTGTTCTCCCAAAATTGTCCACTAGCTAGGTCCTGCAAACACAAATGAACACACCCTCCAAGGATATCAAGTAATAACATCATGATAAGTGGATCAAATCAATAAATAATCCATCTAAGCATGTGCATCAAATATTACTATATCAAACAATTAACAGGTCAAAGACACTATGCGACTTGTCAAGCTTAAGTATGGGAGGGTTGACGAGGTGTCCTATTGGGTAGATATTTCCCTAGGTGTTGTGGGGACATTGCACCCTACGGACTAACAAGCTAGGGATTAAACTTGCATGCAGATCATGACCCTTAATAAATTACTTTTAACCTTCTACCCCAAACCTAAAACCCTTTTTCACATGCAAACATGGAAAGAACCAACTAACCTTTTTATCGACGGTTGGTGTAGATCCTCCGCTGCGCTTTATCTCCTTTGCTCCTGCTGCTCCTTTCCAAAAGCAATCCTACAATCAAGACAAAACTATGCATGCATGTCATTGTTCTACTAGGGGTTAGAGATTAAGAATCAATCAAATAAAACATATAAGACTTTTGCATTTGGGATGGGAAAAGTATCTTTTTATTAATCTCAAGATGAATCAACTTACAATGATTATAGAGACCGGCCACCGTTCCTTGATCCTGATCTTGGGCTCCTCCTCTTCTTTGTCCTCCAATTGCTTTTCTTGAATTCTCCTAAATCTTGAGGAAAGGCTAAAGGGTTGGGACAAAACGGATTCGGCAATTGGGCAGAGTTTCTTTTCTATCATTTTCCTCCTTCAAATAGTACCCCTACCCCTTCTTTTATAGGCTAGAAGGAGCTAGGTTTTTGGATGAACTCTCAGCCATGCATGGCTAGGAGTTCCAGTTAACTGACCCAAATCTTTTTGTCCCGTCGAAAACTTTCCGTTCTTTGTGATTCTGAAGGCAAACGCGGGTTATAGTGGGCCTACTAGCGTTTTCCCGCGGGCTGTAGTGGGCCTGCTAGAGTTTGCCCGCGGGCTGTAGTGGGCCTGCTAGAGTTTGCTTTTTTTTTTAAATGGAGTTTTTAGAAGATTTGTTCAGTAGTTTTTTGGCAAAGAAGGGATATGAGTTGGCCTGATGCCAGGTAAGCATGTGTGGTGCAATTTAGGGTTATAACAGATGCCCCCTAATGTGTGAGGTCAGAAGAGCATCTGATGGCCGAAATACATTACCAATCTTTTACCAATCTGTACTGATATGCTGAATGAGTGAGCCCAAGAATCAGGAATCAGGAGGTGTCATCTGCAAAATAACAAATGTCTCACCGAGGCGGGCATACCCATGCTCGGGATAAAATAGAACGCATGGATACCAATCAAATACACTGTAGATCCATGTCATATAATTATATAAAGTGTAGCTGCGAACAGTACACAGTGGAGCTACATCTCGAAATCTAAAAGATATACATGCAAAGTATCCATCTTCGTAGAAGCTGATAAGGTCTGATGGCTAGAGATGAGGACTTCAGAGCTCGAGCAACAACTTCAAAATATTCAAAACTCGGGTAGGAGTGTAATATGAGTGTACAACTGCACTACCCAGAGGTCTTCGATGGCTCGTCGAGCGTGGACAAAATTGATAATCTTGATGATCAGACTGAAAGCTTCAGTGATTTTGAACAAGGACTTGATTGGAGGTTCAGGATGGCCGGGTATGCAGACAAGAGACATATTGTAGAGGGGTCGACTCAGGCTCAGTGACAAACTTCCCTTGGATAATAGCACGACAAGTGATAAAACTTAGGCAACATATCTGTTAATCATAAGTCTATGAAGCAGAAGGCAATGAAAACTCTCCATATGTTTGGAAGAGTAACCAAACGGTGGAGGACACAACTCTATATAGCGAGCAAAGCTTCCTAAGGTCATACTACATCCCATAGTCTGATGAATCAAACAGATAGATGTGCTTTATCCAAGGGCGACTCATGATGCTGCCAATAAAGAAAATACTTTTCCCATCCTCTTTTTGGGGTATATTTGATTTTTTTTGTTCTTTTTCATGATTTTGAAAAAGAATAAAGGAATATTACGTTACAGTGGAGGAACGAGTACAATAAAAATACAAGCTCAAGGCACAAGGAAAAGACTGATGTTCTAAGGAAATGATACTCGAGAAAAATCCTCCAGTGGCCATAGGTGTTAAGACGCAAAGGCAAATTGTTACTAGGCTGATGGGTAAAGGATGCAAATGCGGTTGATAGAACACACAATGGTAACATCCTTCGATGTAAGTTTAACGAGCCCAAAGAAGGGAAGCTCGGTGATTTTTCATATTTAGAGAGTCTGAAAAAGCATAAAAGGAAACTCCATTGGGGTACCTTTTTCGTCAATAGTCTAGTCGGTTCGAAAAAGGGATAAACTAGCACTGATTAGACATCAATTCAAAACCATTTTAATGACTGTGAAAAGGACAAGATCACTCGACTATTTTTTCAATTTTAAGGAGTCTGAAAAAAGCTTAACTATGGACTCCGTCAGGAATGTTCTTCTGGACCATTTTAACGAGTGTGAAAGAATAAGGTCACTCGACAATCTTTTCAATTTTAGGG
>ML795959.1:256603-284821 GCA_009831015.1 Picea engelmannii
CAGGTAAGCATGTGTGGTGCAATTTAGGGTTATAACAGATGCCCCCTAATGTGTGAGGTCAGAAGAGCATCTGATGGCCGAAATACATTACCAATCTTTTACCAATCTGTACTGATATGATGAATGAGTGAGCCCAAGAATCATGAATCAGGAGGTGTCATCTGCAAAATAACAAATGTCTCACCGAGGCGGGCATACCCATGCTCGGGATAAAATAGAATGCATGGATACCAATCAAATACACTGTAGATCCATGTCATATAACTATATAAAGTGTAGCTGCGAACAGTACACAGCGGAGCTACATCTCGAAATCTAAAAGATATACATGCAAAGTATCCATCTTCGTAGAAGCTGATAAGGTCTGATGGCTAGAGATGAGGACTTCAGAGCTCGAACAACAACTTCAAAATCTTCAAAACTCGGGTAGGAGTGTAATATGAGTGTACAACTGCACTACCCAGAGGTCTTCGATGGCTCGTCGAGCGTGGACAAAATTGATAATCTTGATGATCAGACTGAAAGCTTCAGTGATTTCGAAAAAGGACTTGATTGGAGGTTCAGGATGGCCGGGTATGCAGACAAGAGACATATTGTAGAGGGGCCGACTCAGGCTCAGTGACAAACTTCCCTTGGATAATAGCACGACAAGTGATAAGACTTAGGCAACATATCTGTTAATCATAAGTCTACGAAGCAGAAGGCAATGCAAACTCTCCATATGTTTGGAAGAGTAACCAAACAGTGGAGGACACAACTCTATATAGCGAGCAAAGCTTCCTAAGGTCATACTACATCCCATAGTCTGATGAATCAAACAGACAGATGTGCTTTATCCAAGGGCGACTCATGATGCTGCCAATAAATAAAATACTTTTCCCATCCTCTTTTTGGGGTATATTTGATTTTTTTTGTTCTTTTTGATGATTTTGAAAAAGAATAAAGGAATATTACGTTACAGTGGAGGAACGAGTTCAATAAACATACAAGCTCAAGGCACAAGGAAAAGACTGATGTTCTAAGGAAATGATACTCGAGAAAAATCCTCCAGTGGCCATAGGTGTTAAGACGCAAAGGAAAATTGTTACTAGGCTGATGGGTAAAGGATGCAAATGCGGTTGATAGAACACACAATGGTAACATCCTTCGATGTAAGTTTAACAAGCCCAAAGAAGGGAAGCTCGGTGATTTTTCATATTTAGAGAGTGTGAAAAAGCATAAAAGGAAACTCCATTGGGGTACCTTTTTCTTCAATAGTCTAGTCGGTTCGAAAAAGGGATAAACTAGCACCGATTAGACATCAATTCAAAACCATTTTAATGACTGTGAAAAGGACAAGATCACTCGACTATTTTTTCAATTTTAAGGAGTCTGAAAAAAGCTTAACTATGGACTCCGTTAGGAATGTTCTTCTAGACCATTTTAACGAGTGTGAAAGAATAAGGTCACTCGACAATCTTTTCAATTTTAGGGAGTTTAAAAAGAGCTTAACTATGGACTCCGGGGGGGTTTATTTTTTGTAAATTTAGTCCCTTAGGCCCAAAAAAGGAATAAAATCTTACCTGAGGATACTCTTCTAAGAATTGGAATTCAATAGAGTATACCTTTGTTCGTACAGTTGACCATCCGGACCGAAAAAGGGGTAAACTACCGCCGGATAGACGTGACTTCAAATTTCAGTTTAACAAGCGTGAAAGATCACAAGATCGCTCATAAATCTTTTCATGTTTAGAGGGTCTGAAAAGGGCTTAAAAGGAGACCCGTTTAAGTAATGTTCTTCTGGACCAATTTAACGAGTGTGAAGAAACAAGGTCACTCGGCAAACTTTTCATCTTTAAGGAGTCTGAAAAGGGCTTAAAGAAGACTCCATAATGGTTACTTTTCTCAGTTAATCTGGACAAGATCGAAAAGCATAAATATAGTCTCGTCGGATGTTTCTTTTGGGTCTCAAAGCGATCTTGAAAAACAACAAAGGTAGCCCATGATCGACACTTTGTGGGTCAATATCAGGTATCGCTTCGTAAGACCAGGCAAAAACGTCGCGGAACTCTTTGAAAAGATCTGTGTAAATCTAAATCTCTTTGGGGGAGCAATCTGCTCTGACGAAGACATTCTCCATGACGCCAGGGGTTCAGGAGATGTTGATAGGTATGGTTGCAGTGATAGTCGCCATATTTCCCTCAGCATAAATTTCCTATGTAGCTAAGAGGTTAATGGGACATGGCTGATCTCCCGTCACGGTGATAATGAATTCTCCGGCCTCAATTCGGCTTAACGCTGGGAGGAAATAGGATCTGTGATAAAGATCTTCCCAAGGTTTGTCCGGACCATTCATTGCTTCGATTATTGATTCGTCAGAAGGCAAGACTAAATCTAACGAATCAGTGTTGGCAAGAGAATCCTGAGCCCAGATAGGCTCGAGGAGTGGATCCAACTCTTGTGCGGGAATCGGATCAGGAGTAGCTGAAGCTTGCTGAACCAAAGAGTACGCTACTTCAGCGGTCGACAAGGGCGTAGACATGTCTGCATGCCCTGTCGCATCCATCGTGTCTGATGGGGAAGGAAGAATCCACGGATCCTGAAAGTAAGTCATGCGGAACGATGAAACATGGAAAATCTCAGCCTTGTGGTGGTTCGATATAAACTTGACATCGCCATGAGGAGGTGGGTAATCGAAAGTACCCATCAAAGATGGGCACAAGCCAACTCCGACGTTGATGACACCGGCCTGAGGATTATCAACCATGGGAACCATGGATGCCCCCAAGGCTGGGTCAGGTCGAGAGAAGGATAACTGATCAATGGTCACTATCTGGCCTTCATGTGGAAACAATAAGACTCGGAAAACTGTAGCGACCATCGCTTGCATTACATAAGTCCAACTACGACCTAACAATAGATTGTAGTCAATGGGGGCATCAACTACTTCTACTTCGACGCACACGGTCTTCCCCCCTAACTGGACAAGGAAAGAAGGAATGATGCCATGCGGTCGGAAATAACGACCATCGAACGCAGTGAGGAGAGTAGGTGATGGAGACAACTCAGGTTGGCCAATGGCTTTCCAACATGCTAACGACATAATGCAAGTCGAAGAACCCTCGTCTACCACCGTGCGGAAAATATTCCGTGTAAAAGTTTTCCTGGGGTGAGCCACTACTATATGAAACGCGACGTGGTAAGGAAAACGAGGTTTCAAGTCAGTCATATATAACATGATGGTACCCAGGTTACAAGTCTCAATAGAGCCTAAAGAAGTCAACAAGGCTTTTCTCTGAGAAAGGAAACTTTGGAGGACCTCCAAAGTGGACATAGCACAAGGGGTTTGTGATAAATCTTCCACCATAGAGTAGTTCTGGGTGGCCCTTGCATTTGGATTGTGAGAAGCTCGCTTAAACGCACCTTTTGGAATGCATGTCATTGTTTCACCCAACGTCTTCTTGATCTGTAGAGGAAGAGATGGGATCTCAGCTTCTTTGCCCTTCTCAGAGGCGCTTGGTTTGCTATAGTCATGCACTCTAGTTGTTATTAAAGCATCACTTTTAACCATATATACGTTCACGGAAGATGAATTGTTTGGGGGAGGGAAGTTTTCTCGGCTAGCCCCCTTGACACTTGTAGAGGCTTGAGTTAAATTTTTCCCATGCTGAAAGGGATTAGTCAACACGGCTTGTTGTTGTTGTGTGACAAACTTTTGGGCCTCCGCAAGTCGAGGACAGAGATGGGTTGGGTGGTCTTCCGCACATAATTTGCATGGATACCTTGCCTTCCTCTTTTCCGTGGTGCCCTCACCAGCATTATCAATGGGTTTCTTATCCCCCTTACCCTTCTTGCATTGTTTTTTCTTCCCTTCAGGCTGCTGGGTGGCCTTTGGGTTAGTCATCTGTACGGAGTGTACTTTCGACGTTTGGGTAGGAGGAGCAGCCAAAGCAGTAGTCTAGCTGGCCGCTGAGTGTTGTATAGATAATTGTTTCAATTGTTTTGTCAATTGCTCAACGGGCTTAGTTTGTGCCGAACCAACAATACCATTGGCATGTGGTCCGACGCTATGTCTGGTTTTATCCAGAATCAATCGTGGTGCATCCGGCAAGATGGTGTAAAATAGACCAGACTGAGAATAGATAAGCTCAAACTGTTGAGTCCTCATGATGGCATCTTCCTCGGTGAAAACCCCTGAAGTCGTGATGTCTTTGGATAACTGCGGAACTAAAGACTTAAGGAACCACTCAAGCAGGAATGTTGGTGGGATGGTTACCTTGATAAGACTCTTTCGGCGTCGCCACTCTCGGATATGATCCGAGATATGGTCCGTTGTCATCTACTCGAAATTGGCTAGCAACTCTGTACCAGCGTCGTATCTCACAGGTAACTGGAAATGGTTAAGGAAGGCCATCGCCAGTTCGCCAAAAGAAGAGTATCGTGAACGATCAAGCTCAATGTACCATTTCATGGCACTCCCAATAAGAGTGCATTGAAAGAATCGCAACTGGACGGAGTCATCTTTCAGTGAGTTAGATGAACACCAAAGGTGGAAAGTAGTCACGTGATCACCTGGATCTTCGTTAGGCTTGGCCTCAAACTTTGGGATGTCCGAAGGCAACTTCGTTGGCATAGGAGGCCAACGCAGATCATGACAGATAGGATCATTTAACAACCGTGTCAAATCGGGCAAGTGTAACATTGCCAGGAATGGTAGTTTGGGTTGTTGCTGATAGCCTGGATAAAAGGGTCCTGGAGTTTGACTGGCGCCAGGTTGCCAGGAAAAGTTTGGTTGCTGGCCCGGGTTCTGGTAGAAACCATGGCCCTGACCAGCATAAGGGTTTTGCATCTGAGGAGACATCATTGGCTGATTCCCCATGAAGGACATAGGATGTTGGGCGTTCATCGTGTTTGATGAACTTTGGGAAGGATTACCCCATGCCGGTCCCGATGGGAGAGGCATGGAAGTCTGTCTGGGGTTCCATTGACTGTGGAAAGAATTACCCCAGAGCGGCATTCCAGATGAAGGAATGGATCCTTGTCTTGAGTTCCAAGGTCCTGGTATATGTGCCCCCAGCGCAGGAATAGTACCATGTGTCGGCATAGACTGTCTAAAAATGGGTGTGCCCCCAGATGGGAAAGTAGCGGATGCGAAAGTGTTATTACCAAACGTCCCATTCCAAACAAATGGTGACGAACCTACCGGCTGAGTTTGCGCAGGCGTTCCTTGACTCCCAGCTCCAAAAGGACTTGTGTGTGTAGGCTGCCCGGCGGACTGTTGATGCAGACCACCAAGCGAAGGGGACGAAGGAGGGATATGACCTCCAGCGTAAGGAAAAGCATTGAAAGGGATAGGAATGCCCCCAAGTTGACCTTGCATAGGAGCGTTAGAGCTCCCTGCCCCCAGACCCAAAGTCTGTAAAGTGGAGGTAGTGAGTACATGAATTGTACCTGAACTAGGCATACCGTATGAAAACGGAGGCTCTGTTGCACTAGGTGTGTAAGGAGGTGTCGCCGCCGCGATAGATGGGGTCGGTCCACTATGCGATGTAGTTGCAGCCGAGACTATGGTGGCCCGGACCGTCGACAAAGGCAAGTTAGGAGAAGCTTCTCCTGTGGTAACAACGGTGATGGGAATGGAAGAAATCCCAGAAGAAGTAACAGAGTTTGGTTCCATAACTGGGTTAGGTGCTGATAGGCGTTCGTAAAATTGAATTGGCACAATAATGTCCGGCCAAGTATTAGTGTTTGAGGTTTCAACCGATCCAATATTGGTGGTTGATTCCTCCGGGAGTTGTTCGGGCTCAATGGTTTGAAACCCGGTTTCTTTGAAAGACCCTCTTTGGTCTAGCTTCTGCCTCAATGGTGGCGGGGGTGGCTCCAGTATAACCGACGGTAGGCCCAGAAGCCTTCATGACCGGCAGAGCTCTGAATCCTCCACTGTGTGAGAAGATTCACGACACGCTAAGGTATTCTACATGAACAAACAGTAACACACACTAAAATAAATCCCCTAACAGATAAATCAAGCAAGCACTAAACTATTTGGAAGAATAGTTACAACAACCAACACTAGAGCAACTTATCGGTGCAAGTGCAACTCAAATACGGAAGCACCCTCTAGGTATACTCTGCAAATCATGGCCCGATGTCTGTCCTAGGTATCGCGGTATACCCCCGCAGTCATCCGTGTATGTCCCTAGCAAATATTGGCAACTAGTTTGCCAGCACGTGAACAGTCACCAGGCGGGTACAGTCGATAGTCGGGTAGACCACAATGAGCAGGGTATCAATCCCGAAACCTGTCAAGGGTATCGAGAGAAAATGGTCCGAAAGATGATTGAGGACCTCAAACGGATTCGAGACCCACGAAGCTCCGTGGCAAATGCGAACGACGGAATCCCTTAACAAATCCTCGATATGTGTTCTCCACAACGCTCGGTCCAGCTTTGGAGGGGTTATCTCCGCTACCTTTCCTTACGCGACCTCGTGTTTAGCCCCTGTGTTAGAGGGGGGTCCCAGATAACTTTCCGTAACTGGAATACTACACTCCCTATTTGACAGACTCCAATGTTTGGTTTGAGTGGCCTTGGAGAATTTACTCTCTAACCTATTCCAAGGCCCTAGTCCTGAGCTAGTGTATGCACCCTACAAACAAAAAGTCTACTTGATTTTAATTAGCGTTTATTTTAATGGGATTTTTAAGTCACAAGGTATGAAAGTGAAACTGATGGTGTGTAAAAGACTCAAAGAAAAATGAACAAGAAATGCTTGGAAACAAAAACTTTTACAAAAAATGCAAAACCAGCAACTTTTCAACAAGAAAGACTTCTTTTCTTTTCAAATTTACGAAGATTTCATGCAGTAAATATGAAGGAATTTCGCTCAAATCTGTGAGCTACTTATACTCTAAATGCACTACAACAACTTATGCAAAAAGACTTCTTCATAGCTATTGATGCACTACAACAACTTATGCAAAAAGACTTCTTCCTAGCTACTGATGCAACAACACAATCTTCAAATCAAGAAGAAAATGAAACAAGAACTTTTTTTATTTAATTGCAAAATGACGCAACAAGGGAAAATGCTGAGAAGCACAAAACCAAGAGAACGAAAATAAAACTCTGGCCTAAAGCGCAGATCGCAAAAGAATCAAAGCAAAGATGCGAAAAAGCAATCAAGAAATCACTGATTCTAACACTTGTCTAAAAACCATAAAAAAAAATTATTATTTTATCTTTTCTATCAAAACATCAAAAAAAAACACAGGCTAAGGATAAGATGCCCTAACCTGCTAACTGTGCAGCCCCAGACTCTAAACCCCTGAGAGGAGCTCTTCTCACCACAGGAGGGGATGACTGCCCCACCCAAGCTGAAAAGCTACCAATCAAGCCCGCAACTGTCACCAAAACAGCATGCATGCAAACGCGTGCTGAGCTATAACAGCGCGCGGGTACCCGCGGGCTAACCTTGAGCAGGCTGCGGGTCTAACTAAAAGATAAGATAAAACCACACACAGGCAGGCCAGACCTGAAAAAGGCCTCTAGTATTGACAACCAGGGTCTCTAAAAGGCTTGGATGCTTTTACTTTAACAGAAAAGGAAAATTTTGCAAAAAGAAAACAAATGCAAAGAAAAAACCAACACAAATAAGGCAGATTGAAAGCAAGACAGTAAACCAACAAGACCTAGACAGGATCCATAAATCCCCCTGAGAAGGTAAACTTCTGACAGGGAAGAGGAGACTACCTCTTAAGCCTCCTGGGCTCTACACACTACTGAAACCACTACAGCAGGCATTCAAACGCGGGTTGTAGAAGGTTAGGGCGCGGGTTACACGTGTGCAGGCCGCGTGTACCTCTGTGTGTCCCGAGAATAAATGTCAAGCAACAGTCAAGGAAAAACTGGTATTGATAACCAGGTTCCCTACTAGCTTTGACCTAATAGAAAACAAATAAACAAAGAAACTGAAACTCTACTTCTTTGAACTACCCAAAAAACCTTCAATGAAATCCGGAAAACCTAAGAGTAAATGTCCCCAGTGGAGTCGCCAATTCTGTTGTGGGGAAATTGCACCCTACGGACTAACAAGCTAGGGCTTAAACTTGCATGCAGATCATGACCCTTAAGAAATTACTTTTAACCTTCTACCC
This sequence comes from Picea engelmannii, assembly GCA_009831015.1. Lineage (NCBI taxonomy): Eukaryota > Viridiplantae > Streptophyta > Pinopsida > Pinales > Pinaceae > Picea > Picea engelmannii. The sequence goes on from ML795959.1 coordinate 264,738, forward strand.
CAAACCTAAAACCCTTTTTCACATGCAAACATGGAAAGAACCAACTAACCTTTTTATCGACGGTTGGTGTAGATCCTCCACTGTGCTTTATCTCCTTTTCTCCTGCTGCTCCTTCCAAAAAGTGATCCTACAATCAAGACAAAACTATGAATGCATGCTATTGTTCTACTAGGGGGTTAGAGATTAAGCATCAATCAAATAAAACATATAAGACTTTTGCATTTGGGATGGGAAAAGTATCTTTTTATTAATCTCAAGATGAATCAACTTACAATGATTATAGAGACCGGCCACCATTCCTTGATCCTGATCCTAGGCTCCTCCTCTTCTTTGTCCTCCAACTGCTTTGCTTGAATTCTCCTAAAGCTTGAGGAAAGGCTAAAGGGTTGTGACAAAACGGATTCGGCAATTGGGCAGAGTTTCTTTGCTATCATTTTCCTCCTTCAAATAGTACCCCTACCCCTTCTTTTATAGGCTAGAAGGAGATAGGGTTTTGGATGAACTCTCGGCCATGCATGGCCAGGAGTTCCAGTTAACTGACCCAAAGCTTTTTGTCCCATCGGAAACTTTTCGTTTTTTGTGATTCTGAAGGCAAACGCAGGTTGTAGTGGGCCTGCTAGTGTTTTCCCGCGGGTTGTAGTGGGCCTGCTAGAGTTTGCCCGCGAGCTGTAGTGGGCCTGCTAGAGTTTTATTTTTATTTTTAAATGGAGTTTTTAGAAGAGTTGTTCAGTAGGCTTTTGGTAAATAAGAGATATGAGTTGGCCTGATGCCAGGTAAGCATGTGTGGTGCAATTTAGGGTTATAACACTAGGTCAAGCAGATATTCCAAGAGGTCCATATCTAGGCAATTTAAAGTGTATGAGGTGGATGGGGTCAAGACTCAATGGGTGTTATAACCCTAAAATGCTCTACCTATGCATACATGGCATTGGCCTTTCTACTTTTATAATTTTCCAAATGACTATTGAGGAACTCTATTTAAGAAAAAAAAATTGATCATGTACGCACCCTGCTACACTAATTCCCACATACATACACTTTGTTCATTCTAGACATCCTGCGTACATACACTTGCTACATACTAAACAACCCGCATTTACCTCCAAAAGTTGCAAAAAATAAAAAGTTGCATGGAATTCAACGGACTTTATGGGATATCAAGGGTTTCCCAACCAATTCACCTGTCCTAGCCCATCCCCAAACAAAATAACTATATTTTTATCATATAAGAGGCCTTGGGGTCCCATTCCCTCATCAAGAATTAGAATAGTGAAACTTTTCCCAAATCCCTTTTCCCTCCTTGCCCAAGTATTTGCAACCCCTTCTGAGTTTGTTCCTCATCATTCCCTCTCTATCCTTTTCTCCTATAAAATCCATTCCCTTCCCTTGAAGTGATCAGTAGATTGTGAGAGAAAGAAGTGGGAGGAGCAACATTAAGAGGATCTCAGACCAAGTTCATAGGAGCATCGACCTACAAAGGTTGTAATTTTCGATCTTTGCATTTGAATAAAAGAATTTGTTTCCCATCCCAAATGATATATTTATGTTTTTAATTTGATTTATGCATAATGGTTTATATATAACCCTAATATTGATGAGTAGAGATAGAATATTTGTAGTGTTTCTTGCCTAATTTTTTTTCTAGGTTATCTTTGGGAGGAGACTTGCAGCCTGGGAGCTACAAAGATGGAGGTAGTCTACATCGAACGTTGGACTAAAGGTACTACTTATGACCTACTTCCCTATCTCTTTCTGTTCATATATTTAGAGTGTTTGGGGTAGTTTAGGAATTAGATTGTATTTTAAGGGAGATCATAACTCTTCCTATACTTTGACCTTGGTATAGTAATAGGGGGATTTTCCCCACTAGAAGAATTGGCAACTTCATTGGGGAGTCTCTCTAGGGTTTTAGAGGAATTTTTTTGGGTTTTAATTGGCTTCTTTATTTCCTTTTGAGTTTTTATCAAGTTCACTGAGTCTTTTAAGGGTCTCTAGTCACCTACAAAGTGCCTACCAGTTTTCCCTGCCCGGTCAATCTTCCTACTGTTTTTATTTTTTTTGAGATATATCAGAGGTGTACACACTCTGCTTTATCTCAACCTGTGTACATAAACAATCTTCACAATAGACAACCCACATACATACATAGGTTGGTGGTGAAACAACCCGCGTATTTGTGTCTTGAAAGTGTTTTTAAAAAAGAGAGGTATTTCTCTTTCCTAATAGAATTTTAGACTTCCTAGGGTTTCTTAGACCTTACAGAGTCTTTGTGTTTGGCCTTATCTTGGGTTAAAGATTCATTTTCAACTTGTTTTCTTGGTTTTCTTTTGTTTTCCCTAGAGGTTTAGATGGAACTTGCAAGTTATAGATCCTCCTTTGGTTTCTTTTTAAATCCGTGTGTTTACACAGTCAGCTTAGGGTCTCTGTCAATCTTAGTTTTTGTTTTCTCTTTTTTTTCCTATTTCTTTCTTTGAAAAACAAAAAATAATTTTTACTTTAGTTTTTCTTGTTAAAGTAGTTCAAAAAAATCAAAAAGAATTTTTTCTTGCATTTAGTTTGGTAATGTAGCCTAGGTTTTTTGTTTGCAAAAAAAGAGAGTCTCAGTTTCAAATTTCTTTCTTGCTTTCCTGTAATATATGTAATTTTTCTTAGTCAAACGAAAGCACTTTTTAGGAAACTTTCAATTATAAGACCTTGAAACGTTAATCTGAAAAGTTGAATTTTACAAAGAGTTGTACAAGCTTTGCTTTAATTTCGAAGTATGTTTTTTTCTTTCAAATTCTCTAAATTTTTCTTCATTTTTTGTCTCTTCAAAACACCATTAGTTGCAAGACCACATCCTTTGCGTAAATCAAGCCTTAGAATTAACGCTTAACTTACAACATATTAGACTTTTTGTTCGTAGGGTTCACCGACTAGTTTAGGATTTTAGGGCCTTGAATTAGGTGTGAAAAGGAAACCTTTCAAGGCCATTTAAAACAAACATCAGAGTCTAATATAGGGAGTTTCTAATGTCCAATGTCGTAAGAGATAGTCGGGACCCCCATCTAACATAGGGGGGATAGCCCCTCCAAAGCCAGACCAAATGTAGTGGGGATTGTATATTGAGGGTGTTTCTTGGGAACACTACTGATCGCATTTTCCTATAGATCTTTGTGGACCTCGAATCCGTTCGATATCCTCAGTTTTATTTCGGACCACTTTCTTTCGACATCCTTGAATGGCTTTCGACTTGATATTGTGCTCATTACGATCTGCCCAACCATCGATTGTACCTACCTGATGATTGACTATGAGCTGGAAACTTAGTTGCCTATATTTTACGGACTTACATAGGTAACTACGGGGGTATACCATGGTAATTAGGGTGGATATTGGATCACACTTCGCAGAGTATACCCGGAGGGTTCTTCCATGTTCAATTTGCACTTGTACCAGTTGTTTTCTCTAATGTCAATTGGTGTAATTCTCCTTACCACTACTTAGTCGACTGCTTGATTTATATTTAGGAAACTTTAGTGTGTGCTCTATGTTCCATGCTAGTCAAACCTTACTATGTCAGTTGATCATTTCACAAAGTGGAATATCAACAGCTCCATTGGTCACGAAGGCTTCAAGTCGTGTCGTTGGTTACTTTGGAGCCACCTCTGCCACTGTTGAGGTGAAGAATTAATAAAGAAGGATCCTTCGAAGCGACTGGGCCACAAGAAACTATACCTGAGAGAGATATAAGAGAAGACTTTCTATCCCCAGAGGAATCCATCATTTTTTACCTAGAAACCGAAGGTTTCAGGCCAACAAATCCTCTGATCACCGACTTGTCGACACTGCTTTTAATTCAGATAGTCCCCCCCCCGAGGTGAATTCTCTTGAACGCCAGTTCATTAGGCGATCGATGATGGAATAAAACACTTATACTTTGTTTGGGACTCCTTGTACGCCCATTACGGCTACCGCTAGAGGGGGCATTGTGCCCCCTCCCCCACCTCCGCCTATCAAGACCACAACTGTCCTGACACCCACAAATTCGGGAAGTGGATCGATTCATTTGATGATTATGACCATTTTTTCGTTCACTCAGAGCACAACTCATATGGGATGTCTGACTTTGACACAAATACAATTCTCACTTACTCTACTTTACAGACCATGGGTCTAGGGGCAGGGAGATCTAACATTCCCTTTCAAGGATCAGTCATGGGCACTACTACCACTTTCAATTCTATTCCTTATGGTGGGGGTCATATACCTCCTCCTTCCACTTCACTCGATGGCATGTTTCAACAACCAATCAGTCCTAATGCTAATTATAGCTTATTTAGTGGAGGTAGTTTGGGATATTCATCCTACATGACATCATTGGGATCTATGCCGTTCTCTTTGTTTGGTGCGTTTGGGAACAATTATTTTTACTCATATGGGGGTAACCCCAACTTTTTCCAACAGAACCTTGTGCAAAGAACTATTCCTTCACAGGGAGTGACGACAGAAGTATACTCCACACAAGGTATTTGGAATCCTTGGTAGGGCTCATTTCCATTGCAGGGGATGTTGGTTGGGGGAAACCCCTTCCATACTCAATGGAAACCTAGGAAAGGTTCAGTACCTATGCTGTAAGGATCGACTGGGGTGATCCCCAACCAAGGTCCTTGGAACGCTGCACAGGGAGCAATCCTTGTGCAATCCATGTCGTCTAACTTTGGGAGCCAGACGATGATGAAACAATAGATGCAATTTACTTTTGCGGGTCAAGGTCGTGGTTTCTACCAAAACCCTGGCCATCAGTCCAAATTTTCCTGGAAACCTGGTGCTAGTCAAAATCTAGGTCCCTCTTTTCATGTAAATACTCTACAACCAAAACTACCCTTTATGGAAAACCTGCATTTTCCAGACTTGTCGAGATTATTAAATGACTTGATCTATCACGATCCACATTGCCCCCCCATGCCAGCTAAGTTTCCTTCAGACATTCTGAAATCCAAGGGCAAGCCTGGCGAAGATCTGGGTGATCAAATGACTACCTTTAACTTGTGGTGTTCATTGTACTCGTTGAAAGACAACTTTGTTTGATTGCACCTTTTTCAACACACTCTTATAGGGGGTGCAACGAAGTGGTATATTGAGCTCGATATCTCGATGTAATCTTATTTTAATGACCTGACGATAGTTTTCTTTAACCAATCATAGTTGTCAGTTAGATACGATGTCGGCACAAAGTTGTTGGCCAACTTGGAGCAGACTAAGTTTGACCATATCTCGGATCATTTCCGAGAGTGGTGGTGAAGAAAGAGCTTGATTAAGGTCAAGGTCCTTCCTACATTCTTGCTTGAGTGGTTCTTGAATTATTTGGTTCCTTGTGTGTCCAAAGATGTAGCAACATCTGAGGTGTTTTCTAAGGAAGAGGATATTATGAGAGCCCAATAGGTAGAACTGATTTACTCTCAGTCTATCATGCTTTACAAGATCTTAATCGATGCACCATTTTCTACTCTTGATAAGGATAAAAAAAATTATGGGCCCCACACTGATGGCATAGTGGGCTCATCACAAAGCAAGTCCACCGATCCGTTGTTGAATCAGTTACAACAATTGTTGATTCAAAAGACTATGGAAAACCAGACTCCTAGTTCGGTTGCCCCCGATACCCAGACATCAAATGCACAGAGTGTGTAATCGACGACTCCCAAGGCCAACCAGTAGACCAAGGAAAATAAGAAACAGAGAAACAAGAAGGGTAAATTTGATAAAAAGGCTGCTAACAATGCTAGCAAGGGAAAAACTGAGAAGAGGAAGGTGAAGTATCTATGTAATATTTGCACGGGTGACCACTTAACTCACCTATTCCCTCAACTTGTAGAAGCCCAAAATCTACTAGCATAGCAAGAACCTATTGTATTTACTAACCTTTTTCCACAAGGGAAAAATCTATCTCAAGCTTCTACATCCACAAACTCGGCTAGGGGCAATCACGGACCCCCTGTGTCTACTTATAACAACCCGGCCATGAACATTTACATGATGAACTTCAATGCTCATTTATCAACCAGGACTCGTGACTACGAAACTCAAAAATATGTCAAGTAGGGAAAGGAGGCCTCCAACCCATTGACTCCTCTTCAAACTGAGAAGATAGTGGGAGAGACAATGAATCGCATCCATAAAGGTGCATTTAAGAAGGCTTCCCATAACCTAAATGCGAGGGACGCTCAGAACTACTTCGTCATGGAGGATTTGGCATAAACCCCTTATGAAATGTCTACTCTGGAAGTTCTCCAGAGTTTCCCCTCATAGAGAAAATCTTCATTGTCTGCCTTGGGAGAAACAAAAAATACTATCTCAGGAACGATTGTTTCCGATCCAACCAACCTTAAAGCTCATATTCCTCACCATGTCACCTTTCAGATAGTAGTGGCATACACCATGAAATTATTGACATGAAACATTTTCTATACGATGTTTAACGAGGGTTCCTCGACTTGCGTGATGTCGTTGGCATGTTGGAAGGCCATTGGCCAGCCTGAGTTGTGTCTGTCACCTATGTTGCTTACATATTTTGATGATCAATCGTTTATACCACACAATATAATTCCTTCTTTCCACTTGAAGTTAGGGGGTAAAACTATGTGCGTTGAGGTTGAAGTAGTCGATGTGCCTCTCGATTACAATATTTTGTTAGGACAGAGTTGGAATTACACGATGCATGCGATGGTTTCCACTATTTTTCGATTCTCATGATTTCCACACGAGGGCCGAATTATAACCATTGAATAGTTGTCCTTCTCTCTTCTTGACCCTTCATCGGGGTCTTCCATGGTCTTGATGGTTGATAAAACATAGCCTAACATTGTCTACTTAGGTGTTGGATTGTTTCCTTCATTGATGGGAACTTTTGATTATACTCCACCTTCCAATGATGTAAGGCTTATATCGGTTGTTCCTGACCAACCGAGGGATGCAATTTTTCAAGTGTCATATTTTAAAATGAGATAATTTCACGACCCATGGAATTTACCTTCCCCATAGTCTTCGATGGAAGGGATAGGGAACTTTGGCATGGTCATTCCCTTATCCACAACTGAGTTTGCATACAGTGTTTTCCAGCAAGCTTCGACCAACCCCGATCCAGCTCCCTCATAGGAGCTAGATCCATTTCTCGAGCCCATTTAGGCTCAAGACTCTCTCGCTGCTCAAGGATCTTTAGAATTAGTCTTTCCCTCTGACAAGGTGATTCTATAGGAAATGACTGATCCCGATAGACCTTGGGATGATCTGCATCATAGATCTTGTTTTCGTCCTGAGCTTAGGAGAATAGAGGTAGGAGAGTTTGTTTTGACAATGAATGGAGATAGCATGGAGTATACCTCGAGGGAAAAATGGAAATCATTGCTACTATGATTCCTATCAATATATTCAGAACACCTGGCATCGTGGAGAATTTCTTTATCAGAGCGGATTGCTCCCCTGAAGAGATTCAAATTTAAACTGAGTTATTTAAGGAGTTTTGCGATGTGTTTGCCTAGTATTATGAGGATATGTTAGGCATTGACGCATGAATTTTTGAAAATGAAATCACAACTTATGTTGATGTCAAACCATTCTGACAAAAGATTCTCCCAATCAATCCTCGAAAAGAAGCAATGATTAAGGTTGAAGTAGAGAAATTTTTCAAAGTTGGTTTCATCTATCCCATAAAATTGATGGAATGGGTATCAAAATCGGTTCTTGTCAACAAAAAACAAGACACGATTCACGTTTGTATGGATTTTCGTGATTTAAAGAAAGATTTATTGAAAGACAATTTTCCAACCCCGTTTATTGATCAGATAGTCGATGAGTGTGCAGGTTGAAAAGTCTTTTCTTTCATGGACGGTTTTTTGGGATATAATAAAATTCAAATCAAACCTGAGGACCAATATAAAATAACTTGTATTTATCCTTGGGGTACCTTTGCATATCAAAAAAATCTTTTTGGCCTAAAGAATGTTGGAGCTACCTTTCAATGGGCCATGTTGTTCTCTTTTGACAACCTCAAAAATGTAGTCAAGGCATACTTGGATGATCTAGCATCATGTTCTCACAGGAGATCCGATCATCCAGCCCATTTACGACTGATCTTTGAGCAGTGTCACTATTATCGAATTCACTTGAGTCCAAACAAGTGCATATTTTGCATGACATTGGGTCATTTATTAGGTTTCATTGTGTCAAAAAAATGGATCATGGTCGATCCTCTTAATTTTGAGGTGATAGTTCAATTTCCTCCCCCAGGCATAATACCCCAACTTCAGAGCTTATAGGGGAAAGATAATTTTCTTCATCGTTTTATCACTAATTATGCTGATATAACTAAATGGTTCATGCGTCTCTTGAAAAAATGGGTCCCATTATGTTGGGATGAAGAATCTCAGCACTCCTTTGAAGCGTTGAAACGTGCCCTGACGTATGCCCCTATGCTCCGGCCTACTGATTATAAAAAATATTTTTTGTTGTATTTGGCTATTACGGAGTCGACCATCGGCATGGTCTTGGTCCAAGAGGATGACACGCTTGAAAAGAACGTTATATATTATATTATTCGAGGCCTGGTTGGACCATAACTCAACTACTCTCATGTTGAGAAAATTTCTTTGGAACATGTCCATGTTGTCCAATGGTTCCATCACTATATATTGCTTCATAAGACCACCATCATTGTCGTCATCAACCCTTTCCAATATGTGTTAATGCGAAGGTTCATTGGTGGAAATATCAGTAGATGGATAGTTATCCTACAAGAGTTTGACTTAGATTTTGTCTCTGCGATACATAAAAAGTCATTGGTCTTCACCGAACTAATTTCAGAACTACCAGTCAAATCTGGTGATATTATGCCCGAAGAGTCACCTATTAATGAGGATATATTTCTAATTGCATCTTCGAACCCATAGTATGGAGATATACTTGTGTATCTTCATAGTTTTAATTGCCCCACTTTTTCTTCTCGTGATGAGCATCGATAAATTTGACACCAAGTGCGAAACTATCTCATTCTTGATGACACTTTGTATCGTCGGGGTGTAGATTTCATTCTTCGACGATGTCTTACCCATGAAGAAACAACCCAAAATATTCTACGTGCAGGATACTTATGGCCCTCATTAATAAAGGATTGTGTTGAGGCAGTCAAGAAGTGTCACCTATGATAGATATTCTATCGGAATATGCGGGCACACCCCTCTCCTATTTTTCCAGTCATTGATGTCGGTCCTTTCACCAAGTGGGGGATTGATTTCACTACATGTCATTCTTCTTCTTCCAGGGGGAATCATTACATCATTGTAGCGGTAGACTACTTCACTAAGTGGGTTGAATTTATGCCGACGTTTAACAATGATGGAAAAATTATTGCCCTATTCATTTTCAATCAGATAGTAGCAAGATTTAGTATCCTGAAGAAGATTGTCACTGACCATGGCAATCACTTCTAGAATAAAATGATGACTAAATTAATGTCAAATCTTGGGTTAAAATAGGAAGATTCATCACCCTATTACCCACAAGAGAATGGTGAGGTTGAAGCTCTGAATAAGTCCCTCAAGAATATTCTTCAGCAGATGATCAATTCAGCCAAGTCAAATTGGCATTTGATGTTATATTCGACGTTGTGGGCCTACCGGACTTCTATAAATACTGCCATTGAGTTTTCACCTTTTCAACTCATTTACGGGCTGGAAGTAGTCTTACCCATCGAATGTTAGATCCCTTATTTAAAGTTGGCAGTGGAACTATTGCAAGACACTACACCACATGAGGAACACCTTATATATCTCAAGCATCTCAATCAGCATCGTGGTGATGAAAACTTGGCCAATGAGGCTCATAATAAATGAGTCAAGTATCAATATGATCGATCTGTTAACCCTCAGAGTTTCTCTGAAGGCAATATTTTCCTAGTTTATGACCAAGACAAATATCCCCTAGGGGTAGGCAAGTTCAAACCCAAGTGGTTTGGACCTTTCATTGTGAAAGAAGTCTTAGAGAAGGGCACTTATCGTCTAGTTGATTTTGAGGGAAATGCCTTAGCAAAGCCTAGAAATGGGATCTACCTTAAGAAGTACTTCTCTTAGGTCAATCACCTGGGTGGATTCTTGGATATATGTATAGCCTTTTATACATTTTTGTCTTTTTTCATTTTGTAGACGTGTAGTTATTTATGTCTTATTTTTCACTGTGGCATATGTAAAGTGAATCAGAGGTTTACTTTGGGTTTGCAGACAACGCTATCCAACAAACTCGAAGCCTTTCTTCCGCAGCTTGGGTGATTTTCACACCTAGAGGCCATTTGCTATCTTCCTGAGGTATTTGTCTAGGCAACACAACCAATAGTGTTGTTGAGTACAATGCAGTAATAGAATTGCTATGTGATGCTTTGTCACATGGAATTTCTCATCTCCGGATTTACTTATATTCTCAACTAGTTGTGTCTCATTTAACTGGGGTTTACCGCATTTATGATCCCACTCTTCACCGATGATTCCTTATGGTACATCTCTTAGAACGATCTTTTGATTATATTACATATATTCATGTTCCTAAGAGATTTAATCATTTAACTAATACTCTAGATAATCAAGTTTTAGATTGGCATGTTGCTCACATGTAAAAGAAAAATCACACACATACACATGTAAATACATTTGTTCAAAATGTTATCCATAAATAAAGAAATATGTATATATATATATATATATATATATATATATAGATATAGATATATATATAGATATAGATATAGATATAGATATTTCCAAAAATGGTGTCATGAGTACAAAAGTGGGCATGAAAGCCTCAAAAGTTATCGGTATACATCGTTGGGATTAAGCCCTCAAAATACATAGTACAAAAATTTCCCTCAACACGTAAATAGTCTGACACTATCTAAGGTCTAGGCATATTGGCCCTTCTATAGTGGATGATGATGTTCGCAAGACACCAAAATAACTAGACCCAGGTCCGAGGCACCCGTACCACATGTGGCTGCATCGTTGGGGGAGATCCTCGATCTCAACCATAAGAACTGCGTGAGTGAGAGTAGTAAGGTTCCCCTCCAATCATCGTAGGACTTTGTTAGACTCTTCGACTGGGGATCCTCCCGCAGCTGTTGGCCCTCCTGATTTTGTTTGTCCTGTCTCTAGTCGAGGACGACGCCTAGTCCTGGAAAAAAATTTCGATCGAACAAATCCCACATATGTACATAACATATTTGTAAGTTAGTACTCTAACACCTACATAAAAAGTATATATATAAAAAATTAAAATTTAATAACTTCAAAAATATATGTTACCTATCTCGTAACATTCATGTTCCCTCTCTCTCCAGTGCACATACATCCAGTCACATTCAAATATGGAGAGGGTTTAGTTTCTTATATTTTCTTTTTTTCAAATTAAAAGGAGTTGTATGCGGGTTGTAGTTTACACAGTCGTGTATGTACTCGGGATGTTTATTAGTCTTCCCGAGTACATATGCGGGATGACTTTGGAAAACCCACGTACACGCAGACACAACCTTTTTTCAAAGGAGTGTCCCTCCCAAACTAAAAATTAAATGCATATAAGTAAATTAAATTACAAGAGGGGGGAATTTGTACTTACTTGGTCTAAGTAGGAGGTTTTTTCGTCCATTGTATCTCCCAAAAATCAATTTTTTGATGAAGGGGTTTTTTTACTTTTTGTTAATTTGCAGGTTGCAATGGTAAAAATGAGTTGTCCACCTCTATTTATAGACTTTTTTTCCCTAATTAGGCCCCATTTTTCACTTTTTTTGTCTTGGTGGTTTCTTGATTTCTCTGTTGAGTTATCTTTCGGTCATCCTAATGAACTAGTCCTTACGGTTTGGGGATTTTTTAAGATCAGTTACATTCACATCATCCCATGGTAAAAGTCATTTTTTTCCAACTTTTGCATATAAGTTATGTTTTCACTCCCATATTTTTGCATCTCATTTTATTTTCTTCTTTACCATAGGATCGACCCCACCAAAGTGCGATGTGGAACCTTTTCTACTGCTTTAGAAGTGTCGTAATTAGGTGGTAGAGCCTACCTCTACATGGATGCCTTAGGTAGATCATTTGCTGCATTTTGGCGTCCATGCTATCAGTTTTGACTATAGGCTTGGGAGTCCTTGTTAGTCCCGTCATGATTACATCTTGAAACCTCATTCTTCTTGTCAATCATCATTCTTGGCCTTACCCTCGGGACTCCCTAATGAGCACACTTTGTTGTCTTTCAATCTCGATTTAAATTTCGAAAGAAACATCCAACGAGACTATATTTATTCTTTTCGATCTCATCTGGATTACTTGAGAAAGTTATCCCCCCTGGAGTCTTCTTTAAGCCCTTTTTAGATTCTCTAAAATTGAAAATATTGTCGAGCGATCTTGTTTCCCTTCACGCTCGTCAAACTCAAATTTGAAGGCATATCTGTCCAATGGTAGTTTACCCCTTTTTCAGTACGGATGGCTAATTTTATGAATAAAGGTATGCTCTAGGAACTTTGGTTTGATAGAAGAGTATTCTCAAGTGTAAGTTTAACCCTTTTTTGTGCCTAATGGACTAAATTTTCAAAAAAGGAACATTCTCCTTGGTTTTGGTTTATCTCTTTTTTGGGCCTTGGAGATTACTTATGAAAAAGGAACCCCCCTAGAGTCCATAGTTAATCTCTTTTCAAACTCCCTAAATATGAAAATATCGTTGAGTGACCTTGTTCCTCCACACTCGTTAAATTGGTCCAGAAAAACATCTTCTTAACATGATTTTAACCCTTTTTCCAGCCAGTAGATTATTGCGGAAAAAGGTACGCCTCGAGAGATTCGTCTCATTGAGAGAGTTCTCCTCAATTATATTTTATATTTTTTCAGGCTAAGGAGACTAAACCTATAAAAAGGTTGTGAGTCCATAGTTAAGCTCTTTTCAGACTCCTTAAAATTGAAAAGATAGCCGAGTGATCTTGTCTTTGTCACACTCATTAAAAAGGTTTTGAAAAGACATCCTTTCTATACAAGTATACCCCTTTTAGAGTTGATTGGACTAGTTGTGAAAAATGTACTCCCTAGAGTCTTCTTCAACATTTTTTCAAACTCTTTAAACGTGAAAAAAACCACCGAGATTACCTTACCTGGGCTCATAAAAATTTACATGGAAGGGGTCTTGTTGTGTCATGCTTAATCTAATTGTGGGTCTCATATTTGCGTCTTTGGCCTAATTTCAGCTCCAGGTTTCTCTCAACTGAACCTTTAAATCATTCCTTATATGCAAGCCTTGCAACGCTTTTTTCCTCTGCGAGTGTCCTTATCCTACACATGCCTCCTTACCTTGAGCATCAGTATATTCCATGTGCTTGGAACCAGTTTTCTTGCTCATGACACTCATTCCTCCTTTGTAACATAGAATTCTTTTATACCTTTTCAAGATTGTTAAAAAATTGAAAAAGAAAAAGAAATCAAATATTCCAAAAAGAGGGGACGAGAAATATACATTCTTTTTCGACAGCAAGATAGTTGCCCTTGGACAAAGCACATACTTTTGTTTGTTCGCCAAGCATTGAGATATAATATGACCTTAGTAATCTATTCTCGCTACATAGAGTTGTGTCCTCATCCATTTGGTTACTCTTCCAAACATATGGAGAGTTTGCGGTGCCTCTTGCATCACAAACTTATGTCAATGTTACACTGCTCGAGTCTGATCATCTTTCATGCTTTTTTCCAAGGGAAGTTGTATCCAACCTGAGTCGTCCACTATGTTGTTTGTCTCTTTAATTTCATAATTCGACCATCTCGTGATTCCATTCAAGTCCGAATTCAAAATCGATGAAGTTTTCTTCCTAATCATCGAGATCCTCTAGTTTTTCGAGACGGTTTGTCGAAGACCTCAAAGTAGTGAGTCTTACACTTCTATTGTAGGACTACCTGATTTGTTGAATATATTGAAGTTGTTTCTCAAGCTATGAATCCCTCATGTTCAACCACAAGTTGATGCTAATTTATGATGCATATTGTACTGTATTTGAATATCATCGAATGATTTTGAGATGTAGATCCACTATGTATTTCTCACGGCTACACTTTATATAGACATTTATATGACATGAATCTGCATTTTACTTGATTGGCAGCCATGATTAGTTCATCCCGATCATAGGTATGCCTGCCTCAGAGAGATTATTATTGTTTTGCAGATGGCGACCTCCCGAACTCTGGTCCCGGGCTCACTCGACTTTGTGCATTCCCACTAGTAAAGATATTGTAATGTATTTCGGCCATAAGTTTCTCTTCTGAACTCACACATTAGGGGGCATTTGTTATAGCCCTAAAATTCTCTACCTATGCATACATGGCATTGGCCTTTCTACTTGCATAATTTTTCAAATCATTGTTGACGAACTCTATTTAAAAAACCATTTTTTGGAGCATGTGCATGCCCTTCTTCACTACTTACCGCATACATATGCTTTCTGCATTATATACATCCCGCATACATACGCTTGCTGCATACTAAACAACCTGCATTTACCTCCAAAAGTTGCAAAAAATAAAAAGTTAGAAGGAATTCAACGGAGTTTATCGTCTATCGATGGTTTCCCAACCAACTCACCTGATGTATCTCATCCCCAAACCAAATAACTATCATTTTTTCATATAAAAGGAGGTCTTGGGGTCCCATTCCCACATCAAGCATTAGAACAATGAAACTCTTCCCAAATCCCTTTTCCCTCTGTTAGCATCTGTATTTTTAGGGTAAAACTTAGAGTTTTTCTAAAGTTTGAAAAGTCATGCCATGGTCTTGGGAAGATCAAGGCATTCCTAAATTGAGTCACATTTTTTGTATATAGGTTTTCATGGGATGGCTCAAGAAGCCTTGGTTCATTGATAAAATAAAAGGGTAAGGTGCATGACAAATAAGAGTAAAAAGAATAAGGTTGAGTCAATGGTTTGCATATGTCATCATATATTGTCAAAGTGAAGAAGTCATTTAGAAGGTCCATAGGTGGTTTGTCATCATGTAATATTTTGTAAGGGTCCTTGTCTTGAGTATAAAATGACTTCATATAAGGGAAAGGATATGTCATATTCAAGTCATAATTTTAGGAGGGAGGTCTTGTCAAAGAATCATTTGGGGTATAATCACATGAAATAGTGTTAATATAGCTTCTTGATGGTTATTTGTGGCATCTATACCTTGGAAGGATCAAAACTAGGCACGCTACGCAAGTCACTTAAATGATGCAAACAGGTACTATTCCCTCTCAAACATCTTTACATCAAATCCTATATCATTATTCATTATCCTTCATCCATATGCATGTGTTCTTGACCTAAAAACTAGTTTTTGGATTCTTGAGAAAACTCCCAAAGCCTCTCCTACGCAAACCCTATTTTTTGCGCTACACATATGCTATGCAGACTTTCATGCTACACAAATCCCTCGCTACGCAAATCAAAGTGCTTATGATTTCACTCCTCACCTCATACCCAATTGCCAGCTATGATAAACACATTTGAAACTTGAATTCCCACACATTGATAGCCTAATAAGTCACTTCCATATCACACAGTGAATCTCTCATGTTTTTTCGAAACAAACCCTAGCTGTGTTAGGCTTGTTGTGAAAACTTACCTGTTAGGTGTTGAGAATTTATCCTCCTGCCACAATTTCATATCCACCTTGTAGATTTATTCATTCATCCATTACAACACATGATAAAAGGAAACAAAAAGGAGGTAATGTGTTAAGATATGAGCCACAGAGCCTCAGCTTGGTGAAATCAGACCCTGCGTTTAGAGTTTCTTTTGAGCTGGTTGGGTGCATTCAATTTTGTGAGAAAATTCAAGGATACAACCAACAACTGGAAAAGGAGTTTTCCCTCAACTACAATGGTATCTAGAAAACAATTTTTGGGGTAATATTCGAGTGTCATAGGAGTCAATAGTTGTTTCTATAGAGATCCCAATCCTAGGGGAAAGATGGTTTAAAGGTATTCCTTTGGATTCTGTATTTTACATTGATTTCCTTACACCTAAATATAGAAGTCAGAAGATAGGATCCACCATTCCTAGGGAATATGTGCTAGAGACCTATGAAAATATTTTGAGGGTCATACCAAGATATTTTACTTGTGAGGGTAGGTTTGATAGGGTATACCAGTACCATGTGAGACTCCTCATGTGCTTCACAGGAAAAAACCCTCTCAACTTTCCTTTTTACCTGTATAGAATCTTAGGAAAGATGGAAGACAAGGTCCAATCTAGGCTTGACCAACTTAAGAGAAGCTTGATCCACTTCTCCTTAGTGAATCTATTATTTTTTGAGGAAATCATAAAGCTAAAGAAGGACTTCAATTCTTTCTTATCCTCGGCCAATATTCCCCAGGACCCCAAAAGAGATACCCCATTGTATGTTCAAAGATTGTCTCATGGTAGCTCAGGTCAAAAGGAAGAAAGTGCTATAGAGAAAGGAAAAGGAAATGAATTTGAAGGCTCTCCTTGAAACCAACTAGTTCCAAAAAAGGGTAGGAGTTTGTTGTTTACTAATGAACCAAAAGAGACCCAGACACCCAGAAGGCCAACCACAAGGTTAACATCTAGAAGAATTCCTACACCTACAATGTAGACATAATATTTTGTGGTTTCATCCTATGATATGGATGAAGGCCAAACCAAAGAAGGAGATAAAGACTGAGAAATTAGGTAAATGCAACAACATCTCAGAGAGGCTCAACATGTGATTACTCTGTTTTATGAAGAAAACAAAGAGATGAAGAGGAAGCTAGCTGAGAGAGGTTTTGAGGAACAAACACTACAGGTCAAGACAGATCCTAAAAGTGAAACATACAAGGGAATTTTTCAAAACCATGAGAACACAATTGTACCCAAACCCTCAACACCTCTAACAAGATCCTCAGCCAAGAAGAATAGTCCAAACATATAGGGAAAGAAAGAAGCAAGTGACAGACCTCGTACTTCACCCACAAGAGAAAATAACATAATATGTCTTAATAAGTAGTTGATGGAATATCAATATCAAATCATTAAGCTCAGGGAAGAAAAAAGGGTATCATATAAAAGTTCCATGAAACACTTTAAAGAATGCATACCAGCCAGAGAAAATGCATGTGCAGCCCTTTCCAATGCCCAATCAAAATTGAAGAGAAATGCAACCATGTTCAGGCAAGTGGGAAATTTGAAGGAGAAAATCTTAACATTAAGGAAGGAAAATAGGATCTTAAAAAAAGGTTGCAATTTAATTATGAATCTCGAAGAATATTAGAGCTACTTGCAGAAGTAGCAGAAATATAAAGGGGGAAAACTCACAATTTTGTCTTTTTTGTGGAAAGGAGCCATTACAGTTGCAAAATAAATTGTGATTAAAGGAGGAAGAAATTAACTAAGTTTAAACTCATTGCTATATGAACATCTTTTTGAAGTCCCTATTCTTTTGATCCAGACAATTTTTATAGTGTGAGTCACCCCTTGTAGCAGCTGTAATTTTTGACTGATAAAACAAGCATACACAATACTTTCATAGCGAGCCAGCGCTACACAAATGATGTAGTCATATATTAATGAGAAGGACAACATGAAAAGTCAATTATACCTTATTTGAGGTCAAACCAGGGTTTATATCAATAGTTTCCACTTGGACCTGGAAAAATTTGAAGAAAACCCAACGCGCTACGCAAACATTGTAGGTAGAATTTGTGTAGCACTAGCACCAGTCCACTATGCAAAGGTGGCAGAGCTACACGAAAACACACCATTTCTCTCGAAGGGATCTCAAGATGAACCTGATGAGTCATTCACACTTCAGAATCTAATTTAGCTTGGATATTTGATTATATAAGATTTGTTTGTTTTGCATTAAATAGGGTCATACAAACTTATTATTTTTAGTAAAGTCATTTTTGAGTTTCCCTCTTCTATTGTAAACAGATCCACTACTGTATTCAAGAGGAATTCGAACCCTATTATCCCAGTATGGTAAGTAGGCTATTATATATTTGGATCATTTTGATGTAAAAAAGGGGGTGAGTTGGCAGAACTATAGTATTTTTTACCTTCATTGTAAATCTTTGAATCTGAATGTAATGAAATGCAGAAGTCCTGAACCTTCATGAAAGAGATTCTAATGATGATGAGTTGACAGTGTGTTCCTTTTATTTTGTATATATATCTTGTGTCTCTACTTGCATCTCATTTTTTCCTTTGTTTAAATTGATTTTTAAGAGTTAGAATTCATCTAAAAGGTGCTCTAAACTAAAATAATTTAAACTTTGTCCTTTCTTCCTAATTATGTCATAATTCATCTATATGATTCTCTGATGTTGTTATGTGTTTCTTTATTCCTCTTACATTCTCTATAACCAATCTAAAATGGAAGGATTCATTCACCAAATTTAGCCTCTGTTCCTCTGTGAGGTTCTATCTACTAGACATCACTTTCATTTGTTTTCAAGATTTGACTCCATAGCCCAAAAAACATCCTCCTCCTCCTTGCCAACAAAACTTTATTAAATCCACTCAAAACTTTGGAAACCCTAGCCATTGTTATATCAATAAAAACTATCTATCAGAGACTAAGTGACAAGAGATATCCCTCTTTGAACTGAGTAGGCTAGTACCCAATTCTAAAGAGGTTTTTGGTTACCTTTGTAGGTTGTTTCCTCAGCCAAAACAATTTACTCAGTGCTAACATTTTGGCACCATTGTTGGGGACGAAATTGAAAATTTTCCCTGGGAAAGAATGACTAAAAGATTTAGATTTGATTCCCAAGGGTAACAGTGAATCAGACACCTTTATTGGTTGAACTAAATTTACCCTGAAAACTTCATTTAATAAGATTAGTAGCATAAAGTATTTTTAAATAAGAAATCCTGGCTCCCAAGAGAATTTGCACTAGAAGGAACCATGATCCAGAACCTATAGCATATGTGTCTAATCCTGAGAAACTCTTACATAAAAGAAAAGAAAGGACAATTGACTCAGTTTCTTACCTGTACATAAATCTATATTTTCCCAAAGATGGGGTAAAAAGCATTTATGACCTTGAATTTGATTTAAAAATTGAACAAACTTTGTTCAGATCCAGATCATAATCCAATTTGAATAAAATCATCTTTGATGAAAAGAAATTCCAATCTTTGATTCCTACTGTCCCTATTCAGACTGTTCAAATAGCTCAAAATCCTCCTAGAGCCATGTAAGCTAGATTTTCTCCCCTTGTCTTACCTTCTTAGTTGCATGATTTACCTCAAAATTATAATCAAAGAATCAAATCATTTGATGTTGAAGAGAATGTATCATCCCAAAGACACTTAGATTGGTTTGATGATTTTTTCAACCTAGAGGAGGTAGATCATGAAGATGTAAAATTGAGACTATTTGCACAAAGTCTCTCAGGTGAAGTCAGAAAATGGTTCAAAGCCCTTCCAATAGCAAGCATTCTCAATTTTGCATCCTTTGAAGCAAGTTTCCTTGAAAGGTGGGGTGACAAGAAGAATCCTCTGCAGTTGCTGACTTAGTAAAATAACATAAATTGATCACCTAATGAAACAGTACAAGAGTTTTCAACCAGATTTATGAAAGTTTACAATTCAATTCCTTCTAAAGTAAAACCCCCTCCTTGAGTTTCCCAACTTCGATACGCTGACTCTTTTGACAGTGAATTTGCCTTGTTGTTGAGATAAATAAGATCTACTACACTATATTACATGATGAGTGATGCAATTGAAGTGGAGGTAAATCTGATGGACTAAGGGAAGATCAAATATAATCCTAACAAAGATATAAAAAAGGTCCAAGGAGAGGCACATCCCTCAACTTCCCAGTCATCATATGAAAAATTTGATTTGATGATGAAGACTATGCAAATATTTATGGAAATAATGTCCTTGGATTATAAGCCTACCACCAGAGACAAAACTAGTTTTCATCCCAGAAATCAAAATTTTAGAAGAGCTCCAGTTCCACAGATCAGGCAAAGAGACCAGAGAAATCAAGGTGATCAACAAATAAATATGGAAACAAAGGTGATTATATGGAAACAA
>ML795960.1:9590-49802 GCA_009831015.1 Picea engelmannii
TATAAATATTTAATTAATTAATTAAATCACTTTAATTAATTAATTAACCTTTTTACCTCTGAAAAGCTCCTTATCTCTCCTTGTGGCTTCCCTAGCCACTGAAAGTCACTTCTAGCCATCCCATCCTGTAGTGTTGCTCCTCCCAATTCCAATGAGCTATTACACTGAGAGGTTCCTCTAAGTAATGTGCCCAAAATGACCTCTTTAGTGAATTTCATTGACTCATAGCTCAAAATAGTCAAAATCATGGAAATTGTCGGAATGCAACGAAACCAAAGCCAACCTATGCAGAATGGATCATAATGATGGGATATGATGATCAATCCAAGCTGGACCCCACAATGCCTCTCAAATACCCCTGTACTCTCTATAACATCCATTTGGCTACTCTGGTCATCATAAATCTCTGCACTGTGATGATGTCCCAAAGTGGGGACATTACAGTCCTCCTTGCTAGAAAATTGCTTGTCCTCAAGCAATACCCAAATACCTCCAAGTAAAATACCAGGATCCCATGTCCACCTGTGGGATACATAGTAGAGCCTATCCAACGATGAACAATAGTACACTCCACCCCCTGGATCCCATATCAGGAAGTGAACTACAATACTATGTGAAGAACAATCCTGGAAGATATCAACCCTGTGAACCTCCTGCACCTGACCCATGGCCTCATATAGGAATGAGTCCATCCTCCAAATCTCTACCAAGATCCACATGGTCTCCATCAACTGCATATGCCGATGCTCGACTAAGGTGATGCAAGACCTCTGTGAGGCACTCGCAACCGATGTGCTCCTCTCAACACTAACAATCAATGGAAAGTTAGAGTAACTTTCCCTTGCCATGGTCCACTCTCCCCTGTCGGTCAATGAACTGCTCAATCCTGCAATCCTCGGGTCCCATGCTAACCTCCGTCGAAGATCCTCATGCTAACATTGCACTACTCTGACCATGACTTTCTGCTCCCTGAATACATCCTGAACCCTCCTCTCCTGGGTCCTCCAGCTAAAATACCTGTGACCATTGGACCTGTTGTCCAGAAATTGTATTTGTATAGGCATTTCTGTAGAAGAAGTACCTATCCAAACCTCTCCATGCCCTATCATGATGGCCAAGCGGAAGAAAAGGTCTCGCCCCATAGGACAAGTACCTGCAGACCCACTCCAAACCAAACCAAGGTGGAGTGTGTGGCTCTCTAGTGCAACCTGGGTCAACATGAACATCGAGCTAACAAAACAGACTCCTGGGTCCCATGGAAAACTTGGAATTTTATCACTTCCAGTCTCTTCTAACTGCTCCTGTGTGAGACTAATCATTGTCAGAAGCCCTATGTGCTCATCTTCTATCCTTCTCATGCTGTCGTCAATGATAAACATGTCGAAAAAGGGTAACAAACATATCTGCAGCTGACTGTAGGACTGGAAGGCGTCACAAACTTTGGTCAATCCCAAGGATTTGACCAGAAGCTCATCCATCAGTATCCATGATAACTGCACGCCTGTAGTCATCACTAACCCCCAATCATCAGGTACAATCAGAAGCAACTCCTCCAACTACTGGTAAACCACTCTCCATCTCCCATCACCTAGGAAACTACTGAAATGGTGAAGGTGATCTCTCATAACTAGGTGCTACTGCAAAGGAGTGACATCTACATGTTCCCCTAGGTCTGTCTCCTCCCTGCAAGGCACTATACCCCTATGAATCCCACCATACATCTCAGCATGTACCTGTGAGCTATCACTCATCACTGTATGCTTCAACATACTCATTTCATCTCCCGTAGACTCATGCTGCATCATAGATCCTGGGCATACTGCTGGATCAACCCCTACATGGAGGTCAACCGCTCTCGGAGCACAAAGGGAAGTGTCCTCCATCAACTGGTGCTCCTCTGCTAGATCATCAACACCCTCTATCAATGTGACTGACTGATACATCTGAGTATTCACTAAGACAGATGAAGTGGATCTCTAATGGATCTCCTCAAGAGACTCATCTGTCCTAGACTTTGATTCTTGAAGGGTAGTCTGTGTGCCTCTCAAGAATCCTCGAGTGCTCTCCAACTTCTGAGTGAGTTGGTCCATCTCCAACTCATGCTCCCTCAGAGTCTCATGATACATCTCACCAACCCTCAGTAGATAATCCCTGTCTGTCAATAACTACTGGTAGTCAGTCCTCATCACAGATACTCTCTCTCGGAGAGTGTGAAAACCATCCATGGAAAATCCTCCATCTGAGCTACCCTGTGCCACTGATGATCTCCAATAGTAATCTACCATCACTGCATGCATGTCATCAATACATTTAGTGGCTGCCCTGATCATGGCCTCATTAACACTCAACTGTGCTGCTAAGTGGTCTGACTCCTGATTATGGTCATGTTGAGGTGCCATCTCAGACCCCTCACTGCTAGTGTCAGTCCTGCTAGTGTCAACTCTGGAATCCCCAACAACACCCTCTGCATAGGATGACGTGCTAAACTGTCCACTGTCTACTGTGCTACTGGGTACTCCTGTATACCACTGCATCCCATCACTAGATGCTATCTCCCCTTGAATCACATTGTATCCTGTATGAGCAGCTGTATCCTCTTGTGCACTCAACCTGCTACTATCGTCTACGCTTGGATCCCATAGAGATGTATCCAAACTTGTACTATGGTTTGCTAACAAGTGCATTCTCATCAATGCAATATGATCCTGGAAGTAAGTGCTCCATCCACCTGTCAGCCTCCGCAATCTGCTCAATCACTGGAGTCTCCAATAGTTGTGACTCCATCTCCTCTGGCTAACCTGTATGTGTGAGGTCAACTGCTTGTATGTTCTGTACCTCCTCCTGGATCTGTGGGTCTACCTGTTCATGGTGTGCATCCCTCACACTAGGCTCATCCATCCTACTTGACGTGCCACTGATCTCCTCATGTGACATGGCTATCATGGGTGTCTGAATAGGTGATAGATGTGTCACGACCCCCATAGGAAGCTCATCATCTCTAGGTGCTAACACGTGTGACTCCTCACTAGTGTCACTACTCTGTTGAGGCGTAAGGTCATCAAGGGTATGTGAAATGTTTGCTGAGACACTGGTGCTATCGTCCTGTCCATCCAACTTCCTATCCACTACACAAGGGCCATCATCCTCCTCAAGTGTGCAAGCACCACTAGCCTCTGTGCAGGAGTCATCATCAATATCCTCTGAGGTAGAGTCACTATCCCTAGCCTCTATGCAAGAGTCACTATCATCATCCGATTGCTCTGAATCCTCATCATCACTATCATAGTGTACCTCAATGATATGCTTCTTACCCTTACCCCTACACCTATGATTTGGTTCCCAAGGCATCTTGCAACTGTAGCAAGGTTGCATGCTCCTAATGGGTGTGGGGTTTCTCCGTGCTTCCTCCTGTGCCATGTATTCCATTTCCTTATTGACCCAGAATGTAATCTCATCTGTGCTCCACCCAAGATTTTTCATGGATAAATACTGTTGGAATGTTACTTGAGCCCTAGTTTCCTCACTAAGGTTGTAGAAATATTCCCATCTACGACGTACAGTCTCTCTAGAAAAATCCCCAATATTCATCTCTTCTTATGGAAGACCCCTCTATGGCTCTGAATACATGTGATAATTCCCACTGGATGGAATCTAAGCTTTGATACCACTGTAATGATCCCAAACCATTATGCAAGGATCATCACGGTTTTGGTGTCTTTTTAAAACTTTTTCTGAGTGAGGTATTTCGTTAAACACTTTGATGATCTACTTTTTAGATGTGTTTATATGTGTGTATGCAACAAATAACATAAAGAGATAACCATGGAACATACCTCAACCATATGCAATAAGATAGACAAGCCAAAACATCTCAATTCTTCTTTATTCATAAAATAGAGAAACCTACTACAATGAAGATGCCAATTTGGAATGCTCAACAAATGGCCAAGAAGATAGACAATAGATAAGAGCTGCTACAAAATGCTCCTGCTAATACAAATATGCTTCCAAAGGTTTAATAAGAAATGAAGATCAATACAAGCAGATCTAAATGCCAAACTCTCCAGCTGAAGAATGCCACGCTCCAATATAAGGCTGAAACCCTCAATAACTCGACCTTGCTGCCAAAAGTGTCCAATCACCCTACGAAATATGCCAACTGATAGATCGGGTGATGGGAAGAATAACCCAGGTGCCCGAATCTCCAAGATCCCTCTCAATCTCTGTAGATATGAAATCCTCCACTGAATGGTGCGCCCCACTGGATGACTGAAGCCCTAGATAATTCGACCCTGCTGAAGGAGGCCTCCAAATGATTTGAAACTCTCCAGAAATATAGATCGGGACACTGGAAGTCACTAGGTGAAGTCTCAGGGTCAGATCTGAAGTGTAACCCCTCCAAACAGACTAGATCTGGATCTCAAAAACACCCTCCTTCTCTTTAATTCGCCCCACTGCTCAAGAAATAATCTGAGCCATAAAACTATCTCAGAAAGCACTAGATCTGATGTCCAAGGCCCTGTAATGAAAACCCAAGTGATAGAATACTCAACGGCCCTGCCAATCTCCTACAACGAATCTCTCTCCAAGGATGGTGCACCCCCCTTGCTGGAAACCCCCAATGGTGCACCCTCCTCCTCTTCCTGTGCCTGTGGATGTGTAGAACCTCCTGCACTAATGTAGATCTGATTAGAATGGTGTGGGAGAGTATTGCATCTCCGAGACCAAGCTTGGGACAATTTAGGTGGAATCTTTCACCACCGAATTGTCCTCTAGGGTTTGTTAAGTCAAAACCCTCAAAACCCCCAAGAGATGGGCTCACTAGCTAAAGCCATATATCAAACTGATAAACATACATGAATGAATGAGAAGAGGCCCTTGCCTTTCCTTTATACTTTTGGCTCACCTTGTCCCTCCAAAGTGACTTTCATTTTATTAATAATTAATTAATTAATTAAATCACTTTAATTAATCTAAAAATCTCCTTATCTCTCCTTGTGGCTTCCCTAGCCACTGAAAGTCACTTCTATC
Source organism: Picea engelmannii (assembly GCA_009831015.1). Taxonomy (NCBI): domain Eukaryota; kingdom Viridiplantae; phylum Streptophyta; class Pinopsida; order Pinales; family Pinaceae; genus Picea; species Picea engelmannii. The sequence continues at coordinate 14,622 of ML795960.1, forward strand.
CATCCCATCCTATAGTGTTTCTCCTCTCGATTCCAATGAGCTATTACACTGAGAGGTTCCTCCAAGTAATGTGCCCAAAATAACCTCTTCAGTGAATTTCATTGACTTATAGCTCAAAATAGTCAAAATTATGGAAATCGTCGTAATGGAACGAAACCAAAGCCAACCTGTGCAGAATGGCTCATAATGATGGTAGATGATGATCAATCCAAGATAGACCCCACAATGCCTCTCAAATACCCCTGTACTCGCTATAACATCCATCTGGCTACTCTGGTCATCATAAATCTTTGCACTGTGATGATGTCCCAAAGTGGGGACATTACAGATGACTAGTCCAGGAAAAATTGGATATACTTCCTGAAGGCTAAGAATGAAGTCTTCGACATATTTCAGGAGTTCAGAGCTCTGGTTGAGAACCAGACTGGTAGAAATATTCAGGTGTTGAGATCAAACAATGGGGGTGAGTACACCTCCAAGGCGTTTCTGTATTATTGCACAACAATGGGGATCAAGAAGGAACTCACTGTTCCTTACAATCCTCAAAAAAATGGATTGGCCAAGAGAAATAACATGACCATAGTCGGAGCATCACAGACGATGATACATGATCATGGTTTTCCATTGTTTTTATGGGCAGAGGCTAGTTGCACGACTATTTATATTCAAAAAGGAGTCCCCACACAATTTTGGGGAAGCTGACACCTGAGTGTTCGACAACACAAGTATTTACAATAGAGGACGAACACCTTCAGTAACCACTCACACAACCAGATCAAATATCAACACACCGATGTTTTGACGTGGTAAAACCCCTACTTGGAAACATCCACGACCCCATCCAACGCGACCACTTGGAGCAGTTTATTAATGCAAAAGAAAAATATTACAAAGATATTTTACAAGAGAGTTTCTCACAATCGATCATCGACAAATGATCCTCCATGCTCTTTAAATAGAGATCATGGACCAATAGGATGTTAAGCCACAAATAAATGGCTGTTAAGATCGAGGAGAATATGAACCATCAGATCACTCTATGTTGGGAACATATCGTGACCGTTGGATTTCCTAACTACAAATGCATACTAATGCATTCTAAAGAAACACACTTTGACCTAACGACACATTAGACCAAGTAGATCTTAACTAGCTCCTAAGTGTCTAAATATCCTAACACCCCCCCGAAGAATAACTTGGGATAAGATTGAAGGATTTACAATAGTGACACAATATGAGAAGGAAGGAGGCATTACATCCTATCCCCGCTTGATGACAACTTCATGAGTTCCTAACATAGATCGAAGTTTGGAAAACTTCTCTTTTGTAAGAGATTTTGTGAAAATGTCTGCAACTTGATCTTCTGAAGGGAAAAAGAGCCACTTCAATAACTTGATCATGAATGAGATTTATGATGAAGTTCATGTGTAGCTCGATGTGTTTTCTGCGTTGATGTTGAACTGGGTCTTTGGCGATATTGATGCCACTCTGATTGTCGCACCAAAGGATGGTTGGATATTGCTGCTGGAATCCAAACTCTGAAAGAATCTGTCGAAGCCATAAGGCTTCCTGACTTTCATTTATTGCTGCTCGGTACTCTTCCTTTGCTAAAGAAAGTGCAATGGTATGTTGTCTCTCACAGGTCCAAGTGACAAGTCTTGAACCAAGGCTAAAAACATAACCTACAGTAGACTTCCGATCATCAGGGTCACCGACCCAATCTGAATCAGTGAAACCAACCAATAAAGGAGCCCCCCCCTGAACTGTAATGTATCCCAAACTGAACTGTTGATCCAGAATATATTTGCAGAATGAAATGAATATAGATTATTATCAAAATATTCTTAACACAAAATAACAGATATACAATAAAACTGGTTTCTATTCAATAAGGAAATAAGCCGGAATTGTAAAATGCAGCGTAAACAAGCTTGCTAGAATGGTGGCGGTTTATCTCTGAGAATAAATGTGACGACCACACTCATTCACAAGAATATGATTACAATGAGGCTTTGAAGGCCTTTTTACAATAAACAGGAATGTCAAAAACCCCAGACATCCAAAAAACCTAACCCTAGGAGATGAAGTGCCAAAAGTCATGTGGGCCCCATTTGGGTAAGTTAGTACATCAACTTCTCATGGTCGTAACTTTTACATACAATCTCTATTTTAGGCGCACGATAGCCCATTGGAAAGGTCTATCCAAGGACTACACATTTTGATGTTAATTATCAAAGTTTGTTTTGACTATGGCAAGCCCTAAAAAACACTGTTTAGGGCCTCAAAACGGCCCCGCAAGCCAGGGACCCGAAAACTAGGGAAAAAACTGCCAAAATGAGCCAGTTGGAATAGGTGGGAGGCCACTGACATTCATCTGGATAAATCCTCCTCCCTTAGAAAGAAAGTTTCTCCATTGCGTTGAGTTCCCCCATCAGATGAGGAAATTTTTGCTGAATTTAGCCCCGGGTGAGCCACTTGCCTTGGTGTAGGAGATGCCCTGCTTTGACAACTCGATAAAGCTGGATCCTTTGCTGGCGAGTGCCCTTGATCTGTTTTTCCACAATATGATCACTGGATTCTTGTTGTATGTATTCAAGGTTGAGCTCTATTGGTGTCAACTGTTCTGCTATCTCTGAGGTGTCCAATAATGGTGGGAAATATGGTCAAAAGATATCCACATTGAACATTCGCTGCAAGCCAAGGAAAGGAGGAGTGTTGAGCTTGAAATAATTATCACCCACATCGTTGGTGATGGTGTACAACCCATAATGGAGTGAGCGAAGCTTCTTATGGGGTCCTGTAAGGTGCTCTTTCTACAAGTGCAACCAAACTTTGTCATTGGACTTCTGTAGGATATCCTGAACCTGTTGGTGGATGTGCTGGATTTTCTCAATGAACCAGGTGGCTTTGTCAACTTCAGTTGAGGAAGGAGATGAGTCAGCCGAGGTGACTGCAAGGGGTAGTGCAACATCTATAGGACACAATGGTTGGAATCCCAACCCCACCTGAAAGGGGTTGTGGCCGATTGAGTTATGAAAGACTCGGTTGTATCTATGGTGAACATAGGGGAGACTCTCATCCCATGTGCGAGGGTGCTTGGAATTATACATGCGTAGGATATGCACGATCATTCGATTTAGAATCTTGGTTTGGCCATCTGTTTGGGGGTGGAAGTTTGTGGATTTGGTGAGCTTGGTGTCCAGCAGTGACCAGAGGCTTGAACAGAATGAGCTGAGAAATTGACTATCCAGATATGAGACAATGGTTTGTGGGATTCCAAAATGTACCCAGACTCGTTCAAAGAAGAGCTTGGAAATGGCCTCTACTGTGATGATCTTCTTGCAGGCGGTCAGAATCGCCATCTTAGAAAAGAGATCCACAACCACAAAAACACATTCATTTCCTCACTTGGTGGATGGGAGGCCCAACATGTAGTCCATTGAGATGGATTCCCATGGCCTGTCAGGAGTAGCAAGAGGGGTGTACATGCCCTATTTCTTAGTGACTGGTTTGGAAATCACATAGGCAGTTAAAGACCTGATATACTTGCTGACCTCCTGTTGAAGTTTCAACCAGTAGAAATGTTTTTGCAACATTGCCACTGTCTTTTTGACGCCAAAGTGTCTTGCCACCTGACTGTAGTGGGATTCCCATATCAGTTTTGCTCGCTTGATGGAACACAGATATAGACGAGATGACACAACAACCCATCCCAAAGATGGAAATTAGTGACAATTGCATTTGCACCCAACATTTGGTAGGTGGTGGAGAAGTCCGGGTCTGTCTCATAGATTTGGGACCATCCAAAAGTCTCATGGCCCCAAGAGTCTAGCACCATGGTGAGTGTCGCGACTGGCGGTTTGTTGAGGAAATCAACGACGCAGTTGGTGCTTCTCATTTTATACTTGATGTTGAGGTGGAATTGCTGCAAGTACGTGGACCATTTCTAATGGCGTCCATTCTACAATTTGCGTTGTGTATACATGAACTGAAATGGCTTGTGATCAGTGTGGATGATTGTCTTCTTCCCAAGAATGTAATGTCTCCTTTCTAAGAATGTAATGTCTCCATCGGTGTCAGGATTGCACAATGGATTACATTTCTTTGTCATAAGTAGGGTACTTATGGACAACATATGATAGTGTCTCACTATGATAGGCCATGGGGTGGTCGTGTTGAGTGAGAATGGTTCCCACAACATAGTTTGAAACATTTGTCTCGATCTCAAAGGGTTGCTGCAGGTCTGATAGTGAAAGTACTAGGGTTGATAACAAGCATTGCTTCAAATCATTGAATGCTTGTTGTTGGGACCAACCCCACACAATTTTTTCCTTACCACCACCCCTGGTTACTTGGCCGAGGGCCCATGCAATATGGAAGAATCCCAACACGAACCTGCGGTAGAAATTGGCAAGGCCCAAGAAGCTCTGAAGCTCAGTGAGTGTGGTTGGGGCTGGCCAGTCACAAATGACTTGGATTTTGGCTGGTTCCACATGTATGCCATGTTGATCAATGATGTAGCCCAGGAAATGAACCCTGTCCATGTCGAATGATCATTTTCCCAAGTTGGCTTAGAGCTGGTGCTGCCGTAGGGTGTGGAAAACCTGCTGAATATGTGGCAAGTGTTCTGCCCAAGTCTTGCTGTAAATGAGTGATCCAAGTGGATATATATGGCCACCCACCTTTTCAAACTGGCTCAAAACAATTTTATGGCAATTTTGACAATTTACTATTTTTAGTAGTTTTAACCTCCGAGGCCATTTTGAGGGCCTAAATGAAGATTTTTCAGGATCGAGCTCCTCAATGATAAAAAAAAGATATGATTGAGCCACCAAAATGAATCTCCTCAGTGATACCTTTCCAATGGGCTATCATACGCCTAAAACAAATATCGTATGCAAAAGTTACGACCCCGGGAAGTTAATGTACTAACTTACCCAAACGAGGCCCACATGACTTTTGGTGCTTCATCTCCTAGGGTTAGGTTTTTGGATGTCTAAGGTTTTTGGAATTCCTGTTTATTGTGAAAAGGACTTTAGAGCCTCATTGTAATCATCTTCTTGTGAATGAGCACAACCATCACATCTCTTCTCAGAGATAAGCCGCTACCATTCCAACAAGTTTGTTTCCGTTGTATTTTACAGTTTCAACTTATTTCCTTATTGAATAGAAAACTAGTTTTACTATATCTGTGTTATTTTGTGTTAAGTACCTATTAACAATCTGTATTCATTTCATTCCACTCATAAAATCCATATTAGTGGTATCAGAGCGGTCTTCTCCTTGTCATTTTAATGCATGTACCCAACGAGGTTGGAGTACAAAGAGTTGGGTCTCGCGCTTGTTTCACTTGAGGAAAAAATCTCTCGCACGCCCAAGTGGCCTCTCATGGGAGGAGAAAATAAAAATTATGGGACAAGAGATCCTTTCAAACTGTTGATTGAGGAATCCCTCACTCAACAAAGGAATGATATGATGGATAGTTTCATGCAAATCCTTCGACGACTACCAACAGGCGACACATATTCTTTGAGTGGAGGCGCCACCCCCTTCAAGGTACAAATAAACTTTGATATTCCTATATTTGAAGGTAAGATAGATGCAGATGTTGTAGACAAGTGGTTAAATCTACTAGAAGGGTATTTTTCCATCCATAACTTTTCGAATAGAGAAAAGACTACTTTTGCGCTCCTCAAAGCCATTCCACATGTCATTATTTACAGTCACGATCACTTGAGAATCCTTCAAGGATGCTATTAAGGAACAATACTACCCTGTCGGAAGTTATGATGAATTTTATACCAAATGGACCACACCGTGGCAAGAAAGAGACCAAGCAGTGCCACATTTCACAAATATCTTCCATGCCTTGCACACCAAGCTGGGTATCAAAGATTTGGAGTGACATCTGGTGCTCAAGTATCATGGTGCTCTGCATAGATACATCCAGACCGAAATGGAATTTATGGACATTTTATCCTTGGGTGCGGCCTACCAATATGCCATAAAAATCGAGCAGAAGCTCAAACAAAAGAGGCGACAATTTGGGCCTAGAAACCCCTCACAAAAAAAGCCAGCAAAGGGCGGCCCCAACTCACAGAACAAAGGACAGACCAAATATGGACAATATCAGGACAACCAGTCCAAGCCATAAGAAAAGAAGGACACTAGAAAGACAAAGAAAGATACCGGGAAGTGGTGCGACTTCCATAAGAGCCCTTGGCATAACACTGCCGACTGTCGCTCAAAGTAGTCGCTGGTGGCTGAAGTGAAAGCCTCTGAATCATATGCAGGTTCTGACTTTGAGCCAGAACCAGAAAGGGGAAGACAGATCATTGACGTGGAACCTAGTGCCACCATTTCTACCACCAAGCTCCAGCCTGGTGAACCAGACAAGGAATAAGAAGGAGAGCGCCTCTTCCATTCATAGATGTGGGTAAAAGACACCCTGCTGCACTTCATCGTTGATAGAGGTAGCCAGAAGAATCTCATCTCAACACATGTCATCAAGCGGCTGTCCCTGTTGACAACACCGCACCCACAACCCTACACCATTGGATGGCTCCGCCAAGGAAGCGATCTCCGCATTAGCCAATAGTGCTGATTGTCATACGACATCAAGCCCTTCAAAGAGGAGGTATTGTGTGATGTTGCAACTCTCGAAGTTTGTGATGTTCTTTTGGGACAACCTTATTTATGGAAATGCCATGCTGTATATGAGTCTAGGCCTTGTAGTGTTATTATTACTTTGAACAGGAAATTGTATAGGATACCCGAGGCAGTCCTACCTAGTGCTATTTCCTTGATCTCTGCTAAGCAATGCAGGAAGGTCATCTCTTAGACGGGGAAGTTTGTCTTCTTCATGAGTTGCTCTTAGAATAAGAGAAAGATCACAACCACATCTAGGGTCTCTGCGGCTGACCTCTCCACACAACAAAAGCAAGTAGATAAGGTCATGGAAGAATACTCGAATATATTCTCCTCACTTACTGGGGTACCTCTACACTGCCAGGTCAAGCACCCCATCGATCTGACCCCCGACACACTGCTGCCTAATGGGCTAGTTTATCGCCACTCTTTGTTAGAGAATGAGGAGATTAAGTGACAGATCCAAGAACTTCTCCACAAGGGGCACATCCGTCTCTGCTCATCACCTTGCGAGAGCCCAATCGTGCTATTACAAAAGAAAGATGGAACCTGGAGACTCTGCATTGATTACTGGGCTTTGAATACAATCACAGTCAGAAACCGGTACCCGATTCCCTGAATCGACAACCTCCTTGATCAACTCATAGGGGCCAAATACTTTAGTAAGATTGATCTGAAGTCTGGCTACCACCAGGTCCTGATAGAACAAACAGATATATGGAAGACTGCCTTCAAGTCAAAGGAAGGCCTTTTTGAATGGTTGGTCATGCCCTTTTGTTTGAAAAATGTGCCAGCCACTTTCATGAGGTTGATGGACGATATCCTGCGACCATTCACCAATAATTTTGTAGTGGTATATCTGGATGACATTCTCATTTACAACAAGACTTGGGTCGAACACTTGCAACATATTCAACAGGTTCTGCACACCCTGTGACAGCACAAACTATACGCCAACTTGGAAAAATTCCCCTTTGGCATGGACAGGGTCCATTACTTGGGCTACATCATTCATTAGCATGGCGTACATGTGGATCCAACCAATATCCAAGTCATTCGTGACTGACCAACCCCAACCACAGTCAGTGAGCTTCAGAGCTTCTTGGGCCTTTCCAATTTCTATCGTAGGTTCATGTTGGGATTCTCCCATATTGCATGGGCCCTTAGCCAAATAACCAAGGGTGGTGGTAAGGAGAAATTTTCATGGGGCCGTTCCCAACAATAAGCGTTCGATGATTTAAAGTAACGCTTGTGCTCAACCCCAATACTTTCACTCCCAGACCTGCAGTAACCCTTTGAGATCGAGACAGATGCTTCAGACTATGGTGTGGGTGTCATTCTCACTCAAAACAACGACCTCGTGGCCTATCATAGTGAGACACTATCATACGCTGTTCGTAAGTACCCTACTTATGAAAAATAAATGTACTCCATTGTGCAATCTTTCCGCCAGTGGAGACACTACATTCTTGGGAAGGAGATATTTATCCACATTTATCATAAGCCACTACAGTTCATGCAGACATAAGGAAAATTGCATAATGATTGCCATCAAAAGTGGTCCACATACTTGCAACAATTCCACCTCAACATCAAGTATAAAATAGGAAGCACCAATCGCGTCGTTGATTGCCTCAACAGACTGCCAGTCGCGACACTCACCACGGTGCTAGACTTGCGACCATGAGACCTATGGATGGCCCCAACTCTATGAGATAGACCCAAACTTCATCACCACCTACCAAATGTTGGGGGAAAACATAGTTGTCGATAATTTCCATCTTTAGGATGGTTTGTTGTGTCATCTGGGCCATATCTGTGTTCCATCAAGTGAGCGAGTGAAGCTGATCTGGGAATCCCACTATAGTTGGGTGGAAGGACACTTCGGCGTCAAAAAGACAATGGTGATGCTACAAAAACATTTCTACTGGACGAAATTTCGACAGGAGGTCAACAAGTATATCAGGTCCTGCACTGCCTGTGTGATTTCCAAACCAACCACTAAGAAGCAAGGCCTATGCACCACTCTTCATACTCTTGAAAAGCCATGGGAATCCATCTCAATGAACTACATGTCGGGCCTCTCATCCACCAAGTGGGGAAATGACTGTGTTTTTGTGGTTGTTGATTGCTTTTCTAAGATGGCGATTTTGGTTGCCTGCAAGAAGAACATCATAGCAGAGGCCACTACCAAGCTCTTCTTTGAACGAGTCTGGGTAAATTTTGGAATTCCACAAACCATTGTCTCAGATCGAGACAATCTATTTCTCATCACATTCTGGTCAAGCCTCTGGTCACTGCTAGACACCAAGCTCACCAAATCCATGACCTTCCACCCTTAGACAGATGGCCAAACTGAGGTCATAAATCAAATGATTGTGCATATCCTTCACATGTATAATTCACAACACCCTCTCACATGGGATGAGAGCCTTCCCTATGTCCAACATAGCTAAAATCGATCCCTACATAGCTCAATCGGCCACAACCCCTTTCAGGTGGGATTGAGATTCCAACCATTGGGTCCCATAGATGTTTCACTTCCCCTTGCAGTCACCTCAACCGACTCATATGCTGCTCCAAATGAAGTTGACAAAGCCACCCAGTTCATTGAGCGGATCCAACACATCCGCCAATAGGTTCAGGATATCCTATAGAAGTCCAATGACAAGTACAAACAAGGCCATGATCAACATTGTGTGCCACATAAGTTTCATGTGGGTGAAAAAGTTTGGTTGCAATTGCAGAAAGAACGCCTTATAGGACCCCATCGAAAGCTTCTCCCACAATGTTATGGTCCATACACCATCACCAAGTTCGTGGGGGATAATGCTTTTCAGCTCAACATTCCTCCTTTCCTTGGCCTGCACCCATTGTTCAACGTGGATCTCCTTCGCCCTTATTTCCCACCATTATTGGACACCTTAGAAGTAGCAGAACAACTGACACCAACAAATATCAACCCCAACTGCATACAACAAGAATCCAATGATCGGATTGTGGACAAACAGATCAAGGACACTCGACAACAAAGGATTCAACTTTATTGAGTCGTCAAAGTAGGGCAGCTCCTGCACCAAGGCAAGTGGCTCACTTGGGGCCAAATTCAACAAAAATTTCCTCATCTGATGGGGGACCTCAATGAAATGGAGACCATTGATTCCTAAGGAGGGAGGATTTATCTAGGTGGATATTGGTGGCCACCCACCTTTTCCTACTGGCTCAAAATAGTTTTTTGGCAATTTTGGCAATTTACTATTTTTAGCAGTTTTAACTTTCGGGGCCATTTTGAGGGCCTAAATGAAGGTTTTTCGGGATCGATCTCCTCAATGATATTCAAAGGAATGATTTAGCCCCCAAAATTTATCTCCTTGGTGATAAATTTTTGACAGGCTATCATACGCCTAAAATGGAGATCGTATGCAAAATTTATGACCCCAGGAAGTTAATGTACTAACTTACCCAAACGGGGCCCACATGACTTTTGGTGCTTCATCTCCTAGGGTTAGGTTTTTGGATGTATAGGGTTTTTGGCATTCCTGTTTATTGTAAAAAGGCCTTCAGAGCCTCATTGTAATCATATTCTTGTGAATGAGCGCAACCGTCACATCTCTTCTCAGAGATAAGCCGCCACCATTCCAGCAAGCTTGTTTTCGCTGCATTTTACAGTTTCAGCTTATTTCCTTATTGAATAGAAAACCAATTTTACTGTATCTCTGTTATTTTGTGTTAAGTACCTATTAATAATTTGTATTCATTTCATTCTTCTCATAAAATCTGGATCAATGAGGATGTCATCCAGATACACCACTGCAAAAATATTGGTGAATGGACATAGGATATCATCCATCATCCTCATGAAAGTGGCTGGAGCATTTATCAAACCAAAGGGCATGACCAACCATTCAAAAATACCTTCCTTTGAATTGAAAGTGGTCTTCCATACATCTGTCTATTCTATCGGGACCTGGTGATAGCCAGACTTTAGATCAATATTACTAAAGTATTTGTCCCCCATGAGTTGATCAAGGAGGTCATCAATTCAGGGAATCGTGTATCGGTTTCTGACTGTGATTTTATTTAGGGATTGGTAATCAATGCAGAGTCGTCAGGTTCCATCTTTCTTCTATACCAACATGATTGGGCTCCCACAAGGTGATGATCTGGGATGGATGTGCCCCTTGTGGAGCAGTTCTTGGATATGTCACTTGATCTCCTCATTCTCTAACAGAGAGAAATGATAGACTGGGCCATTGGGCAGGGGTGCGCCGAGGGTCAGATTGATGGGGTTCTTGACTTGATAGTGAAAAATTACTTCAGTAGGTGAGGATAAGATATCTGATTATTATTCCATGACCTTATCCACTTGCTTATGCTATGTGGATAGGTCGGCCGCAGAGACCCTGGATGTGGTTGTGATCTTTTTCTCATTCTGAGAGCGAATCACGAAGAAGAAAAACTTCCCTGTCTGAGAGATGAACTTTCTGAATTTCTTGGCAGAGGTCAAGGAAATAAAACTGGGTGGGACTACCTTGGGTATCCTGTACAATTTCTTGTTCAAAGTAATAATAACATTGCAAGAACTAGACTCATATACAACATCACTTTTCCATAAATATGGTTGACCCAAAAGAACATTACAAACTTCGAGAGGGGAAACATCACACAATACCTCATCTTTGAAGGGCTTGATGTTGTATGACATGCGGTATTTTTGGCTGACACAGATGTCTCTTCCTTGGCGGAGCCATCCGATGGTGTAGGGTTGCGGGTGCGACGTTGTTGACAGGGCGAGTTTCTTGACAACCTCTGTTGAGATGAGGTTCTTCTGTCTACTGCTATCAATGATGAAGTGTAGGAGGGTACCCTTCACCCACATTTGTGACTGAAAATGGTGCTCACCTTCCTTTGGCTTGTCTGGTTCACCAGGCTGAAGCTTGGTGGTAGCAATAGTAACATTGGGTTCTGTATCTATGATCCGTCTCCCCCTTTTTGGTTCTAACTCAGAGTCAGAACCCGCATATGATTCATAGGCTTTAACCTCAACCACCAACGACTTCTTTGAGTGGAAATCAACAATGTTATGCCAGGGGCTCTTATGGAAGTCGCACCACTTCCCGATATATTTCTTTGTCTTTCCAGTGTCCTTCTTTTCTTGCGGCATGGACTGGTTGTCCTGAGGCTGTCAGTATTTTCTTTGTCCTTTGTTATATGGATTGGGGCTATCCTTTCCTAGATTTTGCTGTGAGGGGTTCCTAGGCCCAAATTGTCGCATCTTTTGTTTGTGCTTCTGCTCGATTTTGAGGACATATCGGTAAGACACACCCAAGGATGAGATGTCCAGAAAATCCATTTTAGTGTGGATATATCTATGCAAACCACTGTGATACTTGAGCACCAGATGTCGCTCAGAATATTTGATACCCAGTTTGGTGCGCAAGGTATGGAATATATTTTTGAACTTGGGCACCGCTTGGTCTCTTTGCTGTTGCAACGTGGTCCATTTTTTGTACAGGTCATCATAACTTCCAACAAGGTAGTATTGTTCCTTAATAGCATCCTGATGGAATCCTAGGCAAATACGACTATAAATAATGAGGGTCCCTCTGTTTACTTTTGCTCACAGAAAGTTTCCAACCAATATTTGACACGGGGGACGACTTTGAGGAGCACAAAAGTAATATTTTCTCTATTTGAGAAGTTATGGACAAAGAAAAACATATCTCGCAGATTCAACCATTTGTCTACCGTATCTGCTGTTAGAAAAACATATCTCGCAGATTCAACCATTTGTCTACCGCATCTGTTGTTAGAAAAATAGGACCGCAGAGAAATAAAATAAAACAAATGCAGAAACAAAACACAGAAGACACACAATACAAGAGAGACATAGATTTACGTGGTTCACCCAGTGTGGGCTATGTCCACCAGAGAAATTTCTAGGTCCTTCCTTTTTGATTATTCAACAAATGAAGTGATACAACCTATAGAAAAACCTGCTGTAACTTCCTTTTCTTTCTCTCAAAGTCTCCTCTCTCATAATACAATATTCACCACCAATCATAGCTGCAATACATTTCCCTCATAAAAGAGGGTTGCCTTCTAGGGAAAAAAACCCTAACATAATCTCTACCGTTAGATATGTGACCTTATAATGAACGATCCAGATTTACAATGAAATTACAATATACTTTTACAAGGCAATTTTTGCTTCGGGGGCTTCACCCCCAAACCCCCGCTGGGGGCCCGCTTGCCCCCAAACCCCCCAGCCGGGAGGATAGCCCCCCCGGACCCCGCAGAGGGGGTACGCCCCCTTTGTACTCCCCCACGTGGAAGAGTGTACATACTTCTGGGGTGTAAATAATTCATGGGGTATAAACACGGCTAAAAGCAAGGACCTCTTAATCAGGAAGATAATCAGGCTCCACAACCAACATCTACGTCTATCCGACCTTCAAGTATAGGAATATAGAATTTAATTTGTACCTTGAAGGGGGCGACACCTTGGTTTGAGGAATATGCGTTGCCTATTGGTAGCCACTGAAGGATTTGCGCAAAAATATCCATAATCTCATTCCTCTGTTGCATGAGGGATTCCTCGAGTAAAATTTTGAAGGGATCTCCTGTCCCTTCATCTTTCTTTTATTTTTCCATGAGAGGTCATTTGGGAGTGCAAGAGATTTTTTCCTCAAGAGAAACAAATTTGAGACCCAATTCTTTGTACCTTGACCTTGTTGGGGACATGCATTAAGAATGGCAAGGAGAAGACCACTCCGATACCACTGATCCATAATATATTTGCAGAAGAAAATGAATGCAGATTATTATCAAAATATTCTTAACACAAAATAACATATATACAATAAAACTGGTTTCTATTCAATAAGGAAATAAACTGGAACTATAAAATGCAGCGAAAACAAGATTGCTAGAATGGTGGCAACTTATATCTAAGAAGATATGTGACAGTTGTGCTCATTCGCAAGAAGATGATTACAGTGAGGCTCTGAAGACGTTTTTACAATAAACATGAATGTCAAAAACCCTAGACATAAAAAAACCTAACCCTAGGAGATGAAGCGCCAAAAGTCATGTGGGCCTCGTTTGGGTAAGTTAGTACATCAACTTCCCGATGTCGTAATTGTTAGCGACAATTTTTGTCTTGGGCACAAAAGTACTCAGGTCTGCAGGTTGCACGAGAAGTGCCCAAGCACAGCATGGGATAATCTCTTTTCTGGTTACGAGTCAAGTGAGCGGGCAAAGTTTTGTTGTCAGCAGCCGAGATTCATCTACAAAGCTGATCGACGATCATCAGGTTTTCGGGGCTATCAAGTTGCCCGGGATTTAACATAAAAGGTAGCACCCATAGTTCAAGATAGATCTGGGTTGTCTGATCCCGTTGAGACAGGTGGCAGCCAGTCGGCATTGCGGGGATCGGTGTTTCGGGAGACAAGGAACCTCCCATTCATTACAGCTGAAATTGCCAATCAGTGAAATGCCGAAAGCACCTTTGGAGCCGAGCCCACGATACTATCGCCAGGTCACGTCAAGAGAGCCTGTGAATGAGGGTGGCCTCCTTTTAAATAATGAATGATACCTTAACCATTCATCTTAAGGACACGCAACGCACATCCGTGCCATGTCGGCATTTGGGAGTTCGAGGGGTAAGTGCTCCTCGTCATTTCACATCTCAAAACCTTGAATCCCGAAACACCGAAAGCGCCCAAAGGTGGGCCCAGGGTTTTGGTGCCTGGTCACAAAGGAGCAGGCATGGAGGAGGGGCACTAAGGTTTACCATTTGGCAAGATGGGTCCCAAAGCACCGAGAGCGATCTGAGACGTTCATCCTGGAGGAACACATGGCTCGCGATTAGGCTCTTTGCCTTTTCACCCTTCGCGATTTTGAAAAGAAAAGACCTACTCCTTCCTATCCACAAACCCCGAAACGATGAAAGCACCTTTGAAGATAGGCGTAGGGTCACGGCCCGTGGTCATTTGAGGGAGTATAAAGGGTTGTACAGAAGAGGCCAAAAGCGCCAAGTTGATTTTCAGAAGGGGGGCATTGTGTTCTCGAGATGCCAGTTCAACGTGATCTAAATCCCGGTACCTACTTGGAATGAATGAAGAAGAGAGAGAGTGGTTGAAACCTCACCTCACTCATTAATTACAGGGTATGGATGTCCCAGATGAAAGTCTACCCGAGATGGTCCTCTGTACTGGTTCTTTCCATGGAAGACACACTGAGTCCTTGACTCACCAGGGAAGCCTGCGCACGCTAATTCAACATTTAAGGGCTCAACTACTCCCTGGCACGAGCCATGCAGAATTAAGGTGGCATATGACAGAGGAGTGCATGCCAGATTTGATTAAAGAGACTCCTCATCCCAAAAGGATAGTAGGCCTATGTTGGGAAAATGTTTAGGAGTATATATACTCAGTTTTGATATTTTTCAAGGTATCAATGGTAGAGAAAAGCTCCCGATTGTAAAGTTTTAGCAAACACTCTAGTTCTCTGGTTATGCATATGTATGTAAGATTTCTTGTTTAATGACAGACAGTTTCCTTATCCCATCTAGTTTTCATCTCATATCGAGGGAGTTCATGATTGAATGATTCACATGAATTATTGCAATTATGTTATGATAAAGGATTTATTGTTGCATTGTTGTATTCTCCGGTCTTTTGCGTTGGAATGTAAGAAGATCTTGCGTTCAGATGTTTTCTCCTATAGTCTGTTAGGAACCTGATGTTCAAGATAGACCTTTGCAGTTCTCTTATACAAGTCTTCCCCCCACTCACCCTTACTACAACTCACTATCTGAAGTTTATCTAAGACCTCACTTTCCCATGCATGCCTGGCCTAGTTTCGGAGTTAGAACAATATCGTTTTGAGTTAACTTCCATTCGATCACCCCTTTTTATAAAACAAATCGTGACATAAATTGATGGGCATCGGGCTCTACTTCTTCTACAATCCAGGAGTGACTTCCATCGCCAACATTTCTGGCGCTGTTGCCAGGGACGAAGTTGAAAATTTCCCCCGAGATTGAACGACATTGAGCCTCTGATTCCGAAGGTGCATCAGGTATCAGAGCGTTTGAATATTGCTACTGTGCACCTGGTGAATCCATTGTGACGACTCCACTGTGGCGAACTTGCCGTGTCAATTGTGGCTTTCAGAGGCAGGCACACGTGGTCCCATCCACAACTGCCTCTAGCTACACCCAAAATTGATCCGAAGGTGGTTCTTAGAAAAGGAAAGGCCTCTGAAGGAGAAGCTATCACCACCGAACCAGGTAATCCACCATCTCCTTCTATAGGAACTCCATTTTCTCCTCCTCAGTTTCTTAGCAGACTGCTTTCTGAAGTTTCCCATTTCCTAAATTTTGGGAGTGTTCCTGTTGAGGTTTCCCCCCCTGGTCTGTGATTGGAGGGAGAAATCCTTGTCACTCCTCTCTCCCCTGAAGCTATACCTTGGTGTAGACCCAGGACCACAGAAGATTTCCCCACTCCTAGCTTTACCGCTCCTCCTCTTGTTATTGTTGCCGCTTCTACACAAAGAGAAGCATCCGTCAACTTAAGCTTGCTAGCCTTCTCCCTAAATCCCCTATTGTTTCCCACTCCCCTTAGAAGCTCATCCCCAGTATCCCCTTTTTGAGCTCCTTCTCCTCCAATTTCTCCTCCACATAATATCCCTATGGGAGGAGAAAATCCCCCTATGACCAGAATGGAGGCCATTATAGCCGCTAGGTATGCTCCCCTCGTGCTACCTCAGCCTCTCAATGCCCTCCCAGAAGATGGTTACCTCAAGAAGCTACCCAAGTTTACAGGCGAGGGGGATATAACTGCAGAAGAACACCTAGAAGCCTTTTACAGTTTTACAGATGATAATGTTATCATGCACGCAGACGTATGGATGAGGATTTTTGTCCATAGCCTTCAAGGCGAGGCTAGAAAATGGTTCAAGGCCCCACCTCCTAGATCTATTAATGGGATTGAGGCTTTGGATAATGCCTTTTTGAGACAGTGGGGATATAAAAAAGACTTCATGTATTACATGACAGAGTTTGGGTCTTTAAAGAGAAAAGAAGGAGATTCTGCCTTTGACTTCTCCAAGAGATTCAATAAAATGTACAATAAAATCCCTGCTGAGATAAAACCCTCCAAAGCCTCTGCAAATATCACTTATGCTAGCGCTTTTGATCCCAATTTCTGCCTCCTGTTGAGAGAAAGAAGAGCCACTACGCTAGCCCACATGCAGGATGCAGTTGTGGAGGTAGAATCTAACATATTGGCTGTTGACCGACTCAAGAACACTGCTCGTAGAAACATATCTAGGCAGAAGCCTGAAGCTTCCCCATCCAGTTCCTCTCCCCTGCCCCTTCAGACATACGAGACAACTAGAATGCTAAAATCACTTTCTGCCAGGATGGAAAGGTGGGAATTAGAAGGGAAGCCCATCTACAGAAATCCCCAAAATACAGATAGTAGAGGTTTCAAGAAGCCTAATAACAATGTGCCACAAGATTTTCCTAGGGAACAAAGGAGCAGAGATAGAGATGATCAAAGGATTTAGACCCCTCTCCAGAACAACCTAGTTTCTCATGAGGAAGGGGAGGAGGTGGATGAGCTCGACCCCGAGATCCACTACATCAAGGACACTTCCCCGTTTCCTCATTTGACTCAATCTGCATATGAAGAATCCCTTATCAATGCTCAAATCAACGAGTTGAGTAGAGGGGAAAGAGCTAGCAACACTCCTAACAGATATAATCTCAGGTCAAAAAATAAAGAAAGGATTTTTGATAACCAGGGTCATCCCCTCATAGCATAAAGGCCTACTAAAGCTGCAACAACCACTACTAAAGAAAGGAAAACTCAGAATGCTTCACCAGCAACCAAGGAACCTGTCACTGAGGTAAGGGAAGCTCCTAAGCCTATCCCCTCCTTCAATTTTGAGCATGAGATTCATAAGATTAGAATTCCTGTACCCCTATCTGAACTAGTTAAAAATGAAGATTTTAAAAGGTCCCTCTCCAAGCTGCTACAATCTGAGCTCCCCCAGACTTCCACTGACTCAATAAATATCCAAGATGAAAAGCCAACAGTTTTCCTAGGACCCATGGTAGAATATAGAGATGATTCATCCCCTCCCTTCTACACATCCCTGAACATACATGATAAAGTGCTGCATAACTGCCTCATGGATTCAGGGGCTTCCCATAACCTTATGCCCAAAATAGTAATGGAAGAATTGGGACTGGAGGTGACAAAAAATTATCATGATTTGTACTCTTTCGATTCAAGGAGAGTGCAGTGTCTAGGAGTCATCAAAGACCTGGTGGTTTCTTTGTTTCAGCTGCCCATGAAGAGTGTGGTCATGGATATTGTGGTAGCTGACATCCCCCCCTAATTTGGCATGCTGTTGTCTAGATCTTGGATAAAAAATCTTGGAGGAACACTACAGATGGATTTCACGTATGCCACCATTCCAGTCTTCGGAGGGGAACAAAGGAGGTTATATAGAGAATCTCAGTTGGCCTACATTGTTAGTGACGAAGCAAACCCCACAAATCACCCCATCTTTGCACTTGACATCGATTTGGGGTCTAGTTTATTGCAGCTCACTGATGCTCTTGAAGACCCTTTCCAAGTTAGAAAGTAGCCCATTCTTGATTATCTGATTCCCCCTCCAACCCCCTCTATTTGGAAGATGTTTTTCGACGGAGCTTCTTCTAGCAAAGGCGCTGGCACTGGGGTGGTTTTCATATCACCTTGTCAAGAGTCCATATCCCTGTCGTACAAGATGGAATTCAAAACCACCAACAATGTGGTAGAATATGAAGCTCTTGTTCTGGGTATGAGGGCTGAAAAAGAAATGGGAATTAAAGAGGTAGAAATATTTGGAGATGCTGAGTTGATTATGCAACAAGTTAGAAATGCTTATTGTGCTATTAATCCCCAGCTCAGAAATTACAGAAATGAAGTATGGGACCTGATTGATAATTTCTTCTTGGCCTTTAACATTTCTTTCATTCTGAGGGGGGATAATACTTCAGTCAATTCTTTAGCTGTCTCAACTAGTCTGCTCAAAGTTCCTCTGCCACCTATGGTCAAAAGCGATGTTGAAAGAAAATATAGGCCCTCTGTACCGGACAACGTTAAGCATTGTAAGGTATTTGAATATGATCTGGAAGTTGAAAAATTTCTCCAATCTGTTGATGAATTTTCTGCATTGCATATTGATCAGGATCCTGACCCGGAAGTCGACCCCCACCTTGAGGTGTTTTTAAATGAAATTGCTAATCACCAGATTATTCAGCTGCCTAGCAATCACATTCCGAGGGGACTAGTCCCTTTAGAAAGACTGTTTGATGGGAATGATGTGGCATTAAAGGGTAAGGTTTCAAATGAAGATGCTGATACAACTGAATGCAACATTGGCACACAAGAGGAGCCTAGGTTTGTCAAATTATCAAGAATCCTAACAAATGAACAAAGGATAGAATATACTGAATTATTAAAGGAATTCGCTGATGTGTTTGCATGGACCTATGAAGACCTCAAGACTTATGACACATCTGTCATTGAGCACAAGATACCACTGAAGGAAGAGGCTAGGCCATTTAGGAAGAAGCTAAGACAGATAAATCCCATGTTGCTGCCTGTCATGGAGAAAGAAGTGAAGAAGTTGTTAGAAGCCCAGACCATCATCTCCTTGAGATATTCCGAATGGGTGGCCAATTTGGTCCCGGTGAGGAAGAAAAGTGGAGAAATCAGGCTTTGCGTCGATTTCAGGAACCTGAATAGGAGCTCAAAGAAAGACAATTACCCCCTACCTAAGATGGAACACATACTGCAGAGGGTAACTGGTGCATCCAGGATATCCATGATCGATGGATTTTTTGGCTATAATCAGATATCGGTCATGCCTGAGGACAGGGAAAAGA
Organism: Picea engelmannii; assembly: GCA_009831015.1. Classification (NCBI taxonomy): domain Eukaryota; kingdom Viridiplantae; phylum Streptophyta; class Pinopsida; order Pinales; family Pinaceae; genus Picea; species Picea engelmannii. The sequence continues at coordinate 34,219 of ML795960.1, forward strand.
CAACCTTCACCACTCCTTGAAGCACATTCATGTTTTCCAAAATGCCATTTGGACTAATGAATGCAGGAGCAACATTTCAGCGAGCCATGGATATAGCCTTCATTGGGGAGAAAGACCGGTTTGTAGTGATATACCTAGATGACATCACAGTCTTCTCTAGGTCTGATAAAGAGCACTGCTATCACTCAAGGAAATTTTTCTTGAAGTGTCAGAGGTTCGGTCTTTCCCTAAATCCCAAGAAATCCTTGTTTGCTATGATGGAGGGAAAACTGTTAGGCCATATAGTATCAGTGGAAGGAGTGAGAATTGATCCTAGCAGAGTGGAGGCAATTCAAACCCTGTCACTTCCCAGGTCTAAAAAAGAGGTCCAGGCCTTTTTAGGAAAGATTAACTTTTTGAGGAGATTCGTCTCAAATTTTGCTGAACTGGTAAAACACATCACAACCATGCTCAGAAAGGGAAGCGAAGTGAAATGGACTGCTGAACCCATGGAATATTTTGTCCAAATAAAAAGGGAACTAACTGAGGCACCTGTGCTGATTAGTCCTGATTATTCCAAACCCTTCCTAGTTTTTTCTTTTGCTTCTTTCGATATGGTAGCAACGGTGTTATTGCAGAAAAATGAGGAAGGGCGAGAGAAACCGATTGCCTTCTTCAACAAGGCATTGAGAGATCTAGATATCAGGTATGAAATCATGGAGAAACATGCCTATGCCTTAGTGAAAGCTCTCAAAGCTTTCAGAGTCTATGTCTTGCACTCAAAGGTAACCACATATGTTCCTTCGAGTTCTGTGAAGGACATCCTTGTACAACCCGATATAGATGGGAGAAGAGGCAGATAGATCGCTAGAATCTTGGAATTCAACTTGGAGATAAATCCCACCAAGTTGGTTAAGGGGCAAGGTTTAGCCAAGCTACTCGCTGAATCCAATTGTGAAGCCTTGGGGGTTAGTTTTATCAATACTTGCTCAGGAAATCAACAAGTTGAGTTTCCTAGCCAACGCTCTCAGGACGGCTTATCATTTGCAGAATGTGCCTGTTATCGTGAAATTTTGTACTTTCTGCAGGAGTTGAAGCCCCCAGATGGAATGGGTAAAAGTAAGGCAAGAGATTTAAAGCTCAAGGCGGTCAGATATTACCTCATTGGGCAAGTCTTGTACTGGAGAGACCCTCTAGGTGTGCTGCTGAGATGTTTGAACCCACCAAAAGTCCAGAAAGGTATATTTGATTTCCATAGAGGCCTTTGTGGGGGGCATCCTTTCTGGAAGACCACAACTCACAAAATCCTCAGGGCTGGGTATTACTGACCCACTTTATTTGTTGATGTCAGCAGAGAGATCAGGGCCTGCATCAAATTCCAAAGGTTCTCAGGGAAGCAGCAGCTTAGACCACTACCACTGAAGCCTATAATAGCTTCAACACCTTTTCAATAGTGAGGGCTAGACTTCATTGGGGAAATCCATCCTCCCTCAAGTGGCCAACATAGATGGATCCTAACTGCAATAGATTATTTCACCAAGTGGATAGAAGATGTCCCCACCAGAAGTGCATCACACAAAGTAATTATCAACTTACTGGAATATATCATAGCTATATTTGGCTGTCCGAGCAGGATCGTCACTGATAATGCTGCTTCTTTCAAATCTAAGCCTCTCATTAAGTTCTGTGAGCAGTTCCAGATCTCGCTAATTCACTCCACCCCCTACTATCCCCAGGGCAATGGTTTAGAAGAGTCCTCCAACAAAATCTTGATAAGGATCATCAAAAGACTATTGGAGGACAACAAAAGGGCTTGGGATTCAAAGTTGAAATTTTCTCTATGGGCTGATCGAGTGACAACGAAGAAATCCCTGGGCACCTTTCCTTTTCAGTTGGTCTATGGAACAGAGGCGGTTTTTCCCACTCAGTTCGCCTTACCTTTGGCGAAATTATTTCAAGATTATGAAGGAGAGCCAGATCATATGATCAGAAGGATTCATTAGATAATGGAAGTACAATAGATCAGGGAATAGGTGAAGGACACAGCTCATAGTCATCAGCAAAAGGTCAAGCAGTCTTTTGACAGAAAGGTCAGGAAGAAGGAGTTCGATATCGGAGATTTGGTATTTAAGTGGGATGCACCCAGACAAGATAAGGGCAAACATAACAAGTTTGACGCCCTCTGGATCGGCCCCTTCAAAATCTCTGAGGTTTTCTCAAACAACACATACAGGTTGCAAGATATGGAGGGTGAAGAGGTTTTCAACAGCCCAGTATATGGGCATTTTCTAAAGAAATGTTTTGTTTGAGCCTTAGACGGCTCCCTTGTTTGTAAATATTGTCTTTTGGTTCTTTTTTCATTTAATTTTTTCATATTTTCGGCTTAGTAAATGACTCCATAGCCTAATAGCAAGGCACTGAAGCTGCAGAATGAGTTCTTAGAGCATCACAGGGAAAACTCTATCCCCCATGGAGCCTAATGTTAGCGACAATTTTTGTCTTGGGCACAAAAGTACCCAGGTCTGCAGGTTGCACGGGAAGCGCCTAAGTGCAGCACGGGAGAATCTCTTTTCCGGTTATGAGTCAAGTGAGCGGGCGAAGTTTTGTTGTCAGCAACTGAGATTCATCTACAAAGCTGATCGATGGTCATCATGTTTTCGGGGCTGTCAAGTTGCCTAGGATTTAGCATAAAAGGTAGCACCCATAGTTCAAGATAGATCTGGGTTGTTCAATCTCGTTGAGATAGGTGGCATCCAGTCAACATTGCGGGGATCGGTGTTTCGGGAGACAAGGAACCTCCCATTCATTACAGCTGAAATTGTCGATCGACGAAATGTCGAAAGCACCTTTGGAGCCGAGCCCACGGTCCTAGCACCAGGTCACATCAAGCGAGCCTGCGAATGAGGGAAACCTCCTTTTAAATAATGAATGCTACCTCGTCCATTCATCTTAAGGACACATGGCGCACATCCATTCCATGCCGACATTCGGGAGTTCGAGGGGTAAGCGCTCCTCGTCATTTCACATCTCGAAACCTCGAATCCTGAAACACCGAAAGCGCCCAAAGGTGGGCCCAGGTTTTGGCGCCTGGTCACAAAGGAGCAAGCCTGGAGGAGGGGCGCTAAGGTTTACCATTTGGCAAGATAGGTCCCAAAGCGCCGAGAGCGATCTGAGCCGTTCATCCCGGAGGAACACATGGCACGCGATTAGGCTCTTCACCTTTTCTCCCTTCGCGATTTCGAAAAGAAAAGACCTACTCCTTCCTATCCACGAACCCCAAAATGCTGAAAGAAACTTTGAAGATAGGCGTAGGGTCATGGCCCATGGTCATTTGAGCGAGTAGAAAGGGATGTACAGAAGAGGCCAAAAACACCAAGTTGAGTTTCAGAAGGGGGGCACTGTGTTCTCCAGATGCCGGTTCAACGTGATCTAAATCCCAGTACCTGCTTGGAATGAATGAAGAAGAGAGAGAGTGGTTGAAACCTCGCCTCACTCATTAATTGTAGGGTATGGATGTCCTAGATGAAAGTCTACCTGAGATGGTCCTCTGTACTGGTTCTTTCCATGGAATCCACGCTGAGTCCTTGACTCACTAGGGAAGCCTGCACATGCTAATTCAACATTTAAGGGCTCAACTACTCCCTGGCGCGAGCCATGTAGAATTAAGGTGGCGTATGACAGAGGAGTGCATGCCAGATTTGATTAAAGAGACTCCTCATCCTAAAAGTCTAGTAGGCCTATGTTGGGCAAATGTTTAGGAGTATATATACTCAATTTTGATATTTTTCAAGGTATCGATGGTAGAGCAAAGCTCCCAATTGTAAAGTTTTAGCAAACACTCTAGTTCTCTGGTTATGCATCTGTATGTAAGATTTCTTGTTTAATGACAGACAGTTTCCTTATCCCATCTAGTTTTCATCTCATAGCGAGGGAGTTCATGATTGACTGATTCACATGAATTATTGCAATTATGTTATGATAAATGATTTATTGTTGCATTGTTGTATTCTCTGGTCTTCTGCGTTTGAATGTAAGAATATCTTGCGTTCATATGTTTTATCCTACAGTCTGTTAGGAACCTGATGTTCACGACAGACCTTTGCAGTTCTCTTATACAAGTCTTCCCCCCACTCACCCTTACTACAACTCACCGTTTGAAGTTTATCTAAGACCTCACTTGCCCTTGCATGCCTGGCCTAGTTTCGGAGTTAGAACAATATCGTTTTGATTTAAATTCCATTCGATCACCCCTTTTTATAAAACAAATCGTGACATAAATTGATGGGCGTCGGACTCTGATTCTGCTGCAATCCAGGAGTGACTTCCATCGCCAACAGTAACTTTTGCATACGATCTTTGTTTTAGGCGCACGATAGCCCGTTGGAAAGGTCTATCCAAGGAATACACATTTTTTTTATATATATCAAAGGTTATTTTGACTGTGGCGAGCCCTAAAAATCACTGTTTAGGGACTAAAAACGGCTCCGCAAGCCAAGGATCTGAAAACTAGGGAAAAAAATGCCAAAATGAGCTAGTTGGAATAGGTGGGAGGCCACCGATATCCATTTAGATCAAATGTACCATAGACACAACGAAGTATATTTTTAGCTGATTTCCAATGGATTTCATGGGGTGTTTTCATATATCGGGAAACAAGACCAACAACAAAGGAAAGATCAGGACGAGTATGAGTCAAGTATAAGAGGCTACCAACTAACTGACGGTACAAGGTGGCATCAACTTTAGGAGAAGTACAGGTGGTAGCAAGATTGAATCCAGACTAGAAGGGAGAAGGGGATGGTTTACAATCATCCATGTGAAAGTGATGAAGAAGGTCACAAGCATACTTAGATTGTGAAATAAAAATTCCTTCACTAGTTTGCAAAACTTGGAGGCCAAGGAAATAGTGCAAAAAACACAAGTCCGTCATTTCAAATTTCTTCTTAAGGCTGGTTTTCACATGGTTTTAAAGTTTTGAGTCACTACTAGTAAGGATAAGGTCATCAACATAAAGGACAAGGATTATGCGATGAATTTCTACTTTCTTGGTATAGACATTAGGATCATAATGACATCTAGAGAATCCACTGGAAAAAAGAAATCTATCCATTTTGGCATACTAATCTTGGGGAGCTTTCTTAAGACCATAAAGATATTTCTTAAGGAGACAAACAAAGCTAGATTCATTCTGGACATAGCCAGGAGGTTGTTCCATGTAGATTTATTCTTGAAAATCTCCATGCAAGAAGAGGGATTTAACATCCATCTGATGGACCTCCCATTTATGTGAGGCAACAAGGGAAAGAACAAGGTGGATGAAATTCATTTTGGCTACAGGGGAAAATGTTTCATTATAGTCAATTCCTTCAACTTGGGAGAATCCTTTGTAAACTAACCGAGCCTTGTGTCTTTCAACACTTTCATATGATGCATACTTATTTTTGTAGACCCATTTATATTTGACAAGTTTTCTTCCTTTTGGAAGTGGTACAATATCCCAAGTATCGTTTTCCATTAAAGAACAATACTCTTCATTCATTGTTGTATCCCAATCTGGATGACCTAAAGCTTCTGCAAATGTCTTTAGATCATGAGTCTCTGAAACTCGAGCCAAAAGAGAAGAGGTTTTCTGGAACTGTGAACTTGTCCAACGTTGATTTGAAGGATCAATGACAAGATAACCAACTGCTTCTGATTTTGAATGAACCCATATAGGAAGTGGTGGAGCTGGAGCTGGAGCTGGTGCTGGTTCAGGTTCAAAGGACTCATATAGAGGAAGGTGAGAAGGTAGAGGTGGATTTTCATCCTCACTGTCATCATCTGAAGAAGAAACCAGAACAAAAGAAGGAACACACGTCGAATATGAATCACAGGTCAAAGAAGGCACACATACTGAATTAGGCTCACATGCCAAAGAAGGCACAAACACCGAATTTGGCTCGCAGGCCAAGATATTTTCATCAAATTTAACATATCTTCTAATAATAATTTCATTACAATGTGGTTGAATAAGTCTTTAACCTTTGACATCTTCATAGTAACCAACAAATATACACTTCTCAATTTTAGGCTACAATGCTTTCCTTTTCTCATCAGGAATGTCAGCCCATGCTATACTGCCAAATCCACGGAAGTGACTTACATTTGGTTTAATTTTAGTCCAGTCTTCTTCCAGTGTTATATTTTTAAGAGCCTTTGTGGGAGTAGGATTTACTATGTAATTTGACCACTTGATGGCTTCCTCCCAATACTTTAGACTTAATCCCTTAGATTGGATCATACAATTAGCCATTTATTTTAATGTGCGATTCTTTCTCTCATCAACACCATTTTTCTATGGTGTATATGGAACAATGTGTTGCATTTGGATGCCATGTGTAGTGTAGTAACTTGTAAAATTATTGTTCACATATTCACCTCCATTATCTATTCTTAACCTTTGAATTTGATGTCGAGATTGCTTTTCTACAAGGGCCTTGTAGGCCAAAAAATTGTCAAAAACTTTTCTCTTAAGTTTTAATAAGTAAACCCAAGTATGTATGGAAAAGTCATCAATGAAAGTTCAGAAATACTTGCACCTAGAAAAATAAGGAGAAAAAATGGACCACACAAATCACCGTGAACAAGCTTTAAAGGGCCTGAGGCGTGCCAAGAGGCACGTTTGTCAAAACTGTCCTGATGATGTTTGCTGAGAACAAAACCAACACAAACACCATCTCTGCATGAAACAAGAGGAAGACTAGTCACCATCTGTTGATTACACAATTGTTGCAATGAGCGATAGTTTAGATGACCAAACCGCTTATGCCAAAGTTTTCTCAAGTCATAGCTATGAGCAACAAAAACTGATGGAAAGGATGATGTAGCAATGTTGTCAAACTTGTACAACCTGGTAATATCATCAACAATTCCAGTTGCAAGAACATGCTTAGGATCTTTTAGATACTTGATTACAACTTGGTGAGGTGAAAACTCTACAGTTTTACCCTCACCTTAATGAGTGATTTGATATACTGATAGAAGGTTACAAGAAAGACTTTGAACACATAATACATCATTGAAATGACCATTTTCTACTTGAACTATTCCAGATCCTTCAAAACTAAGAGATCTATCATCACCAACAAATATTTTCTTGGTGTTACATTCATTTAGAGAAGAAAATATGTCTTTATCCTTAGCCATATGATAAGATGCTTTAGAATCAATAAGCCACTCATAAGAAGAAGAAGTAGAAGTTGTATTGAAGGAGTAACCAGAAGCATAAAATACATGTCCATGAGAAGAAGAAGAATAAGTAGAATCAATACCAATGTTGTGTTTCTTCATCACTGCTTCTAAAGCTGCTAACTTATTGAAACATTTGGACTCATCATGACCATCTTTATCACAAAAGTTGCAATGTATGTCAGTCTTCTTATTTTTTTATTTTGCTCCTTTGTCACCATTAGGAGAAGAAGCTGTCTGAGTGGGTTTGGGACCCTTATGTTTCTTCTTATTGCAGTGAGGATGTTGCTTCTTGGGATTATCTTTCTGATGGACGATTAAGGCTTTGTTGGATGTACCTACAGTGTTGATCACTCCAAGTTGTACAAGCTTATCTTGCTCTCTAATCAAAGCATCACAGAAGGACTCAAGAGTGGGTTTTTGATAAACTGTCCCTAGAGCCTCTTTCATGGCATAAAATGTAGATACAAACACAAAATATGCACTACCTATCTTAGAAATAATAAGATAGATGCAATGCTCTTCATCCATCTTTATCTTACATTCTTCACATAAAATTCTGGGTGTTTTAAACTTAGATAGATAGTCTTCAATGCAAGAAACATTACTTGGGCTTAAAGTCAATGCTTGATTTTCTAATTGTTTTTCTCGAATAATATTGTGTTTACCAAACACAGATTTAATCTTTTCCCAAGCTTCATCGAGTTTATCAATTTGTTGAAGGTGGAACCTTAAATCATGAGAGATGCAAATTTTGATTAGTCCACATGCTTTGTCATTCTTATTATCCCATTTTAATTTCTTATTAGTATCAATAGGTTTTGTTCCCTTTCCCAAGGTAATCCGATACACACCTTTACTTCTTAATAAATCCTCCATATGGGATTTCCATTGGAAGTAGTTGGTGCTCGTAAGCAAAATATTACTTGAAGAAGCCATATTAAATATGTAGATAATATGGATTTAAAAACCAAAAATGATGATCTGGATGGAAATATTTCAAAAAATTAGGCGGTTCTAAAAAAAACAACACTGAAAACAGACTTTGGATGTGAAAGTTATGCCCTTTAAAAAAAAGACATAAAAGGTAACCAAAGGACCACGTGATGGTGTAAGTTGCTTTATGAAGTGACCCACTTTTATAAAAAGAAGTGGGGTTCACTTTTACAATGAAGTTACTTTATAAAATAAAAACTGCATCCAAAATAAATAAATCTAAAATATTAAAGCTACTTATAGTGATTCACTTTTATACTTGAAGTGAAATACACTTTATAATGGAGCATGAAATTAAAAAAAAGTAACAAAAATAGAGACTTGAACTCAAGACCTCTTACTCAATAAGGAAACTTTTAACCAAATGGGCTAACAAAAAATATTGTATTTTTTAGCAAGAGGATTGTTTTTATTGTTGTTGAAGACAACCTTGGAGAGCGTGCTAAAAAAAAACTCTTTTTACACAAGATTTGTTTTTCGCTTCTCGATGACAATAAGAGTTAGATCTCGGTTAGTTTACCTAGAAAATGCACCTTTTCCTATTTGTTTATGATTTTCTGAGATTGCACAAGGAGCGAGGAGAAGAGAATATAAATATATAAGAGAGTAGTAACCTAGAAACAAACAATATAAAACCGATATAATACTCTTCAATTTTTTTTAAAGGGGCGTATTCAGGCTTTATACCTCTGGATTTAGTTGAAATGGCTGTATCTTGGGCCAAAAAAAACCTTTTCTAGTGAAACGAAAAGTGTTCCTGAAGGAAACGAGTGCTCTGGATGCAATGGAGCAATCCTCTCAGCCCAGAAATGTATGGAAATGGTAGGAAACATAGATGAGGAAACTCATCTTCACTATCTCAATCTACAACAGGAGCGGGGTCTTCAAACAAGCTCTGATACCATGTTCGACAACACATGTATTCCAACAGAGGACGAACAACTTCAATAACCACTCACACAACTAGATCAAATATCAACACACCAATATTTTGACATGGTAAAACCTCTATGGGGAAACATCCACGACCCCAACCAACACAACCACTTGGAGCAATTTATTAATGCAAAAGAAAAAGATTACATAGAGATTTTACAAGAGACTTTCTCAAATTTGATCATCAATGTTTGCACTCTATTCGTCTTTTGATGAGAAAAATGAGAGTACTTACATGCCTAGTTGGGCTCTGCTAGTCATGACATCTGTATGGTAAAAGATTAGAAAGAAACAACAAAGCTATTAACAAGAATTAAACAAAAACTAAATGAAACTATGAGCATAGGAACAAAAATAAAAACAAATGAAAATGGACCAATATCACCAATATATAAGCTGGTCTGATTGATGAAATCCAAAGATACACAATGGAGAATAAGGACTTGGGTCCCTTCCCTCTCCAATGGAAGGCTCTTGAGGCCCTCAACTGATTGCTCTCCTTACAATGAAAGATGAAAGTGTGGGTGAAAGAACTCCAAGCTTATCCACTCTAGTGAGAGATGGAAAGCCTATGAAATGGTGTTGATTATGTCTATTACCAAAGAATGAGTCTCTAGCAATCTCAACAGCATAACAATACAAAGAATTCCTTGAAGAAATGGTGGTCATTCATGGCTTTTTATAGCCAAGCATTGGGTTATTATGCAACCTCTTTTGAATGTGAAGAGGGGCTCTTTAGGGCACAATTAGGTCTTTGACCAACCCCCCTACGCGGATTGAGCTATGATTTGGTGTCAAATCGACTTGGGAGCCGATCCATTAGTGGTTGGGAGGCCGACCAGTTTCATAAATGCGCCGTTTAGCAGGCGCGCGGGTTTTTTACCCCACAACCGCGCATCATGCACATATGCGCGCCCTTTACGAAGCTGTTACGCGCATGCGCGCGCGCCCAGTGGGTGCAAAGTGCCTTGTAATTTTTTGGCCATTTTGTATAGTTTTGACCCTTTTGCCGTGCTATGGAATTAACCTTGTGCCACGAATGACTATTTTTCTGTGTTGACGATGCAGAGTTCTTGTCTCCCCGTGCAGACGAAATTTCAGTGATAACAGATGCCCCCTGATGGATGAGGTTAGGAGCAAAACGTATAGCCAAAATTCATCAATGTTTCTTTCACTGAGAATGGTGTTGTAAGGGAGAGCCAGAGTGAGACCATATAGAGAAATGCATTGGAGAAGAAAGGAACCTGTATATCCGACCTTCCACAAGGTGTGAAATAATATACAAGTGTGTACAAACGAGGCGGGTATGCCCCATGCTCGTGTGATGTAACTCTAAAGGAAAAATGTCTGAATTGTTGATGTAGACGACTGTAGCGCCCTCGGGGGCGGAATGATAAAGGTAGAAGACAATTATACAAAGGAACATACTCTGAACCGGTGGTAATGGTCGCGGAAGTAAACAACGACAGTGATGTGGGCAGTGGTGGCCCTACCAAGTTCAGAGGTCTTCGGCAATTGATGATGAAAACTGCAATAGTCGCAAAGTAAGACCCACCGAAACATGAGAAAGTGTTAGCGTCGAATGTTATGGGGGTCAACGACATCAAGGAGCAATGGTGGTTCCCCCTGTGCCATCCGAGATCTCTCATTGAATGGGAAATGAGAATCAAGATACTGTTGCCCTGTTGGAAAAGTGTGCTGATGTCGACAAAAGGAGGATGCGACTTCCATAAGCAGAGGACTCCGTGGACTCGACTGAGGTGAGGAGATGGCAGAGGTACATGGATGAAGTCAAGAAGTGGGAAGATTCAAGACTGCCCTTGGTTGGAGGATGCATGAGATAAAGCGTGGCCGCAACCGTGTTGACAAGATCGAGCGTCATGGGGACGACAAGATCCGGGAGAAGTTGTGCCAGAGGCAAGGCAAGGTGAACATACTCAGAGGATAAAGGTAAGTGACCTCGGTAATACTCGAAGGAGATGGACAATGCCGATAACGGAAGATGAGAAGTAATGCTCCAACCAAGGGTGACATGGGTTGCGTGTGGCCAAAAAGGTAAGAAGGTTGCCAATGGTGACGACCAAAGTAAATAAAGGTGTTTTTACAAGAAATAATGAATAAATTTGGGAAAGATGTACAAAATACAGAAACGGGTGCCCCAGTGTAAAATGAGTGCCCCAGGTAGGGCAGAAATGTCGGTGAAAACGGATGAAGGGTGGGGGCCCCATTGGATGAAGAGCTGTTCGCAGATAGGCAAACTGATAGTGGATGAAATGGAGGGTTCATGAGCCTGCGAATGTGCAGGTAAAAAGAACTGAAGCATAAAGCGATGATCTGGGAGTCCATGTGGGAGGCTAGCAAAAATGAGGAGAAGAAGTATGTGGTTGATCTGCAACATGAGGAAAGACTACTGGGACTCCCATCCCAAAAGGGTGATAAAGAACAACATGAGTGTCAAAAGTGCCAATAGGTGCTATGAATGGGACAACTCATGTAGGTGAGAATGCTATCGGGTGACAGTACCCCAAAAATGCAAATGGAGGTGTGAGTAATGCAAAGCTGGGAATGGGTATCCTAAAGGCTAAAATCAGGGGGTGTGACTGGGAATGTAATACAGTGGGAGAGACTACATGCCAGTGCTGAGTATATACCTGAAGGAGTGATGTGGAGAGATGCTGATCAAGTACCTGTACATAGAACAACCGAATACCCAAAGTGAACAATATCTGAAGAGAATAACAAATATGAACATGTATTAGATAAATGTGATAATGTGCGTGCGTACCTGGCCATGATATGAAAAAAAGGGTGCCCCGGGGGCTCGGGATGAAAAGTGGCCCAGGGACAGCCATGATGTAGGTGGCGGGATGCTGATCCCATGGCTGAAGACGGTTCGAAAAATGGACGCCGTGGGCTCCCGAAATGGTGAGTGGAAGTTGGGAAAAAACCCTATATATAGCTGTAGGGCCCACATTGCCACCTCATTTGTACCTGCTGCGACAGTGAGTTCCAGAGCAGATCCAGAGGATATTGAGTGGTTTTGAGAGCACGAGGCATCCGTTTCCCGGCATGCGAGTTCCAGGTTAGTGGTCTGAACATCTTGCATAGTTATAGATTTCAAATTTTTGGGCAGGGTAGGTACGGGGGGTCGTACGGGAATTGTAGGGGATTTTTTGTTAGGAGTGGGCCCCAATGCGCGGGTGACTCAGTGAAAGGCGCACATGCGCGCGTGCCTGTTCATTTAATAAACGCGCATGAATGCGCGGGGGTAGGGGACTAAGGCACACTTTAAAGGCGCGCCTGTGGGGTATACAGGCGCGCATGAGTGAGCGCCTGTGGGTATGACAGGCGCGCATGAGTGCGTGCCTGTGGGAAAGACAGGCGCGCATGAGTGCGCGCCTGTGGAAAATATAGGTGCGCATGGGTGCGCGCCTGTGGATCGTAAAACCGCGCCTTGGAGGCAAGGTTTTGTGGTAGAAAAATTAGCTGTTTTGATGGATTTGGTGATTGCCTAAGCTAAAAGAGGACGCTAGAATGTGTGCAGGGAGTGAGCAGTGATGATGGACGTGCGTTGGCATGAGCGAGACTGGGCACCGCTACGAGAGGCGGTGACCAATGCACCGCAGGCAGAGCGAGTGGCAGTGCAGACGGCTTTAGCAACTAGTGGGTTGCTAAAGTTCTTTGAGTGCCCGTTGTTGCGGGCGCAGGAGTATCTGCTCCAATTTCTGATCGAGATGTGGAGTCCCGATCGAAACTGCTTCCTCGTACGAGGAGAGCAGATTGCCTTCACTGCGGTGGAGGACGTATACTTTCTGACGGGGCTTCCTTTTCGGGGGACACCGTTGCCGGAAGTGCCTGTGCTGCCGGGGGATGTGCATTTGCGTACCGTCGCCGAGCAATACTGCTCAGGCGAGGATTACATGACTGGGACATCAGTGCGGATCCGTGGAATCGATGTTCTGCTTCATCACTGCATAGCAGCGATGATAGTACGGGTGTATGGGTCCACCGTGCCTCACCAGATCAGTGGTGGGGAGTTGAGTTTGATAGAGGGGATAATGGTGGGCCGTGATCGGTTCACCTGGGGTTTGACCCTACATACACATATGATTGCGCACCTGGATCGGTGTCGGTCCACAGGCAGGGGGGAGTTCACATTTGGATCTATCCTGGTGGCCTTATTCCTGGAGAGGGTGCTGATGCTGTGCCCGAGGGTGCTACTGGAGGCACCAGGGATGCGAGAGCCGCGCTTGCGGCGGTGGTCGTAGATATTGGTTCGCCACGGCGGTGGCGAGGGCGGGCAATATTTCACTGCAGAGGCAGCGTAGATATGGTGGCAGATGCCGCAGGTTATTTTGCAGTTCCCCTATGCTGGTATGGATTTTTGGGGGGACCCGGATATGGTGTTGCCTCCTGGGGAGGTGTTCGACCACAAAGGTATGTGTTGTTGTTGTGTTTTGTGATTTATATTATGCTGTTGATATACTAGTGTAGATGTTTTGATGTATAGACACTGATATCATTGTTTGTTTGTTGTTTGGTGAATGTGCAGATTTGGCACCTCGCGGACGTGAGGTAGAGCTGTATAGACCGCCAGTGCGGCCAGAGGGGAGACCTCTGCATGGAGAGAGGCGTCCACGGGACGAGGCTGCTGGGCGATCAGCAGGGGTCGAGAGACCGACGCAGAGGCGTCGATTGGATGACCATGGTGTGGGGCCATCACATGCTCCGCCGGCGACAGCCGGAGGAGAGCTAGAGGATATACATCGCCGTTTTGAGGCAATGCTGCGGGACGTGCCTGAGGGCATGTGGCCCCGTATCCAGGATGAGGGATTCCTGGAGCAGTGTATAGGGATACCGGCACCATGGCGGGGCCTAGTGTGGCGAGCAGCTGTTGCGGCTGCGATGACGAGTGGACGTTTGCCTTCAGGGCAGGAGGGTCCAGCAGGTGTTCCCCCACCGCCGCCTAGGGCAGGTGGGGAGGGGCCACCACCTCCTCCTGAGGGAGGGGAAGCCGGGGGTGTGTTAGAGGCACCCTGATGTATTTTGTATTATGTATACCTTTTTGATTAGGCTAGTGAGCCAAGTTTTGTACCATGATGTGGCACAGGCCTACGGGCCAATGTATCTTATGTGTATGTAAACATTTGGATGGCCTGAGGGGCCCACGTATATATATATGAGTATACATGTTTTTTGAGATCCAAATATGGTTTACATGTGTTGTTTTGTTTTGATGTTTGATGATGTTGATGCTATCTATATGCTGTGACAGGATGTATGAGATGTTTATGTATGTGTAGCTTGATGTGATATATGCCAATCTAACACTGTGTTAGCTATTTCATCAGTTGTTTGATTCAATTCTCGTGGAATATGTGTAAATGTAATGGAATCAAAATGTCGAGTCAATAATCTAACCTGCAGGTATTTGCGAAAGAGCCATGGATCGCGTACATGGTACATATTGTTGAGCTGGAGAACGACAAGTTGGGAGTCGAGGAAAATGCTAAGGTGACAAATATGATGATGATGGGCGTCGGTCAAGAGGCCAATGACCGCAGTGTATTCGTCTTGGTTATTGGTTGCTGGCCCTAAACAGATGACACTGGAATGTAGCATTTCATGTGAAGGGGTGTAGAGAGCCCAAGCAGCCGAAGCGAGATTTTGTGTCCAACGGCTGGCGCCGTCGGCGTAACCAATGTGATAAGTTGGTGGAGGAGTCATCTGTCAATAGCACAAAGGATAGTTTAGATGTGGGATAAAAAAAGACTAAAAAACACTAGAGAAGAAAAACTAACCTAAAGTAGTTTGACTACGTTTAAGCATAAAATTTCTTGAGGTATAACCCGTTGACGGGTTCTTTGAGCATGAGGCCTTTGGGGGAGGCCAAGATGTAGGTGCCTTTGGTGAGGCAATGTTGTATGATGTAAGGGCCATGCCACAGTGACTCGAATTTGCTGTGGCCAAAGGTATCATGAGCGATATCATAAGCTAGGACAAGGTCACCTTTGAGAAATGATCGAAGGTTGACATGGTGATCGAAGGTAGCTTTGGATCATTTTTTAGCTGCCTCGTTGTTCTGTAATGAGGATCGACGATCCTCATCCAGAGACTCCAAGTTCAGCAAGTGCTGCTCCAGTGGAGCAGTGTCAGGTAAAAGATCAATGGCGGTGCGAAGGGTGGGAATTTCGCATTCGATGGGAAGAGTTGCCTCGACCCCGTGGACTAAGTGAAATGACGTGAAACCCGTGGCGGTCTTTACTGCTGTTCGATAAGCCCATAGCGCGGAAAATAACATATGATGCCAATTGGTTTTATGTTTATTTACCGTGCGCTGTAACATGGTCTTGAGGACTTTGTTGACTGCCTCGACCTGTCCGTTGGACTGAGGGTAGTATGGTGAGGCGAACTCGTGAGAGAAGCCTAACCGAGATGAGAGTTCG
>ML795960.1:71844-90911 GCA_009831015.1 Picea engelmannii
ATAGGCTAGAAGGAGCTAGGGTTTTTGGCGAACTCTCGGCCATGCATGGCTCGGAGTTCCAGTTAACTGACAAAAAGCCTCGTGTCCCGGCGGAAACTTTCCTGATTTTTTGCTTTGTTAGGTACCCGCGGGTTGTTTTGGGTTAGCCCGCGGATGCCCGCGTGCAGTATAAGGACAGCAATCGGATGCCCGCGCCCAGTGATAAGTTAGGGCGCGGGTTGCTTGTTTTAAGTGGTTTTTTGAGGAATTGCTCAACATGGCTTTGGCTAGGAAGAGGCATGAGTAGGCCTGATGCCAGGTAAGCAAGTATAGTGCAATTTAGGGTTATAACAATGAATCCCATGTAGGGGCCACCACAAAAATGGAAGATTCCTCCATGGCCCTTTGCTCAGATTAAGTATCCCACCAGTCTTTCACATGGGGAACTACCTTGAGGAGTGCAAAAGTGATCTTTTCCCTATCGAAAAAATTGTGGACCGAAAAATATCCTTCGAGCAGATTCAACCATTTATCTATAACATTCACATCTAATAGTCCTTCAAATAATGGAATATCAAAATTTACCTGTACCTTGAAGGGGGTTGCATGTCCGCTTGATGAATATGCTTCTCCCGTGGGTAGTTGTCGAAGGATCTACATGAATTTGTCCATCATTTTGTTCCTTTGTCATGTGAGGGCTTCCTCAAGCAACATTTTAATAAGATCTCCTGCTCCATCATATTTCTTTTCATCTCACATGGGTTGTTTTCAGGCTCGGCGCGACCGATCTGGTAATGGCTCAATGGGTTCGAATCCCAACTTCTTGTACCCAGACCTTGTTGGGGACATGAAAAAAGACAAATAAATGAAGAGTAGACCACTTTGATACCGCTGATCCAAATTTAGGAGGGGAACAAACTGATTAGCAAAATGAATACAATAAACACAAAGATAATAAGAATAACACAAATATCTAATGAACGATATCTTCTATTAAATAATGAAATAGGCTGAAACTGTAAAACTGCAGAACTAAAACTTGCTTGAATGGTGGTAGCTATCTCTGAGAAGAGATGTGGCTACTATGCACATCCATCTGAGCATAATCGATTACAATGAGGCTCCATAGGCCCTTTTCATATTACTCTTTAATGCCAAAACCCTAGACATTTAAAAACCTAACCCTAGAAGGTGAAACACGAAAAGTCATGTGGGCCCTATGGGTAAGTTGGTGCAATTTGGTACCTCAACTTCCTAGGGTCATAACTTTTTCATACGATCTCCGTTTTAGGCATGTGATAGCCCATTAGAAAGGTATTTCAGAGAACTACACATTTCAAAATCAAAATATAACTCCATCTACAATATGACTATGGCAAGAAAAAAAAATGTTTAGGGCCCCAAAATAGCCCTGAAAGTACAATAAGATGTGTTGACATGAAAATATACAAAATAAGCCAGTTGGATTAGGTGAGAGGCCACCCGTATTCACCTAGAGAATGTGTGAGGCTTCATACAACTCTAGAAGTGTAGAACTCACAATTATAAAGCAGTACATAAAGACGTGCTGAACAAAAATGGACACGAGCACCCATTTGGAATAGGTGGGTGGCCACCAATATCCACCTGGATCAATTACTTCCTTGTTCTGGAGGTTTGGCATCATGATGGGCTCTTCTTCTTGGGATAGGGGAAGTATATAGTGGAGATATTGCATAGGTTTAGGATGATAGATTGTAGGCCCATGTACACGCCTCTAGTCACAAACTGGAGGAATATTGGTGCATCATATTCAAAGACAATAGATCCCACTGTGTATCGTCAATTAATTGTATCGCTCATGTATTTGGTCAATACTCGACCAAATATCATCTTTGCAGTAAAATATTTGAGTCAATTCATGGTGGACTTTTGGAGAGTACATTGGATAGGTACGAAGCATGTGCTTCGCTACCTTAGTGGTACAATGGCGTACGATTTGTTATATGAGAGTAGTGGTGGAGTGATATTGGCAAGCTTTACAAATGTTGATTGGATAGGATGTGCAGAGGACAAAAAGAGTACTTCGGGTTGTTGTTTCAGCATTGGATCAAACATCATTTCTAGGGTCAAAAGGAAGCAGAAGTAAGTGGCATTAAGATCTGTTGAGGCAGAGTACATGGATTCTAGCTTGGCAACATGTGATGCACTATGTCTCAGGAAGCTACTCTTGGGATTTTTCAGGCAGGAGCTAGAATATACTGTGATTCATTGTGACAATCAGAGTTACATCAAGCTCTCTGAAAGTCCGATGTTTCATGATCATGGACAACACATCAATATCATGTATCATTTCATCTAGGATTGTGTATAGAGAGGAGACATGAGGTTTGATTACATGTAGACTGATGAGTAGATGGCAGATATTTTCACCAAGGCAATGAATAGACACAAGTTTGAAAAGTTCAGTGATCAGATGGGGTTGAGACAAAATCCATTCCTTGCTAAGAAGGAGTGTCAATATTGGATAGAAGGGAAGGTATTCACCATGCATAACATCTTAGAATGGAGGAGGAAAATGAAACTTATCCAAGTTGATGGGTTAATCTTTTTCTTAAAATTGTACTTAGGAAAAAATACATTAAATGGGTTATATTTTAATGTTGACTTAATGAGTATTTTTTATAAAGTTAAATTGAGAAATAATTTAAGTTGTGGTATTTTAATCTTGACCATTGATCTCATAATGTGTGTGAGGATCAATCTTGTCCCTCCATCCTTTTGGATATAGGGTTTCTAACTTTCTCATTGAGTAAAAAGGATATCAACTTGGAGAGGGGTGCATTATGCACAAGAGAGAGGTAATTTTCTGGAGAGAGAAAGAGGAGAATTGCTTGAGGGTTTGGAGAGAAATTTTACAGGGAGACAGAGAAGGATTCTACACTGATATTGGCACACATCTTCAACATTGCAGATGTATTTTCCTATAAATTTGATCAGAAGGATTTACAGAAGGGGGTCATACATTTGTTGAGGAGGTTTTTTATTTGGTTGTGTTGATTTTGTTGAAATATTGTAACTGCATATTCTACATATTCTTGATGTATGATAGATAGATATATGAATTCTTAGTGCTTATATGATGTGAATGAATGTTAGATATGGAATTATGCTAAGTTCTTAGATGCATTAGATCTTAAGTACTACTGCGCTGATCTACAAATAGGGTTAAACTACAATGTGAATGAGGGTTAAAGACTAATGAATTTTATTGTGTAAGTGCTCTGTTAAGTATTGTGATCATAGATTTGTGTCCCAGGACATGAAACTTTGATTGCTAGGAACTGAAGAAAAGAAAAAGCTCTGTGCATAGATCTATTGTTGTACTGCACAATATTCTACTTGACTTGCAAAGCTTTGTGCTAAGAAGAGAAGTCTGATATGAAGAAAAGAGGTAAGATCTTAAAGCTTTGTGCTCTGATAAAGGTAAGATAAGTGGAAAATTTTTGCTTCGAAAGTATGAATCTAGGTATGTTTGATAGATTTTCTCCTAGTCTGAAAACTAGGGCACAACTAGAAGAAAGAAGATTTTATCTGAATAAATTTAATAAAGATAGTGAAATATATTTTATCCCTATGCATAGAAAGAATTTTTGGACTAACAAGTTGATGCAGGAACCTAGGCATAATTTTTTGCAAGTCCATCACTGTGATCCTAATGTGAAGTACATAAAATGTTGGGGATCGTTTAAAAGAAAGAAATGATTGATGCTATGTTATAGTTGCAGAAGACTGGGGCATTTTGCTAAGGAATGCCCTGGTATATGCCCTATTTGTCTTTGTTATAAAGCTATGGATCATGAGGTTTTGAATTTCCCTAGAATGATTGGTAAAGTTGAAAAGATGAACATGAGACAAGAAAACCATGAAGAAGGTCAAGAACCTAAGGATATGTTATAAAACCAGAGAAAATCAAAATCCATGTTATTACAGCTAAAAGAAACCTTGAATGATCACAGAGATATCAGTTTACCAGAGATCTTAAAAGAGAAGCAGTGCATAGAAACATGAATAAGAGACTGCAACATAGACTATGTTCTGGATGAGGAAACACATGTGACTGTTATGCTAGAAAGTACTTGGGAAATTTTGGGATAGACAACTATGATTCCTTCATTGGGAAGGATAGGATTGTTTAGAGGAAAATTGATAACCCTATGTGGTAGAGTTACTAATGTACCTATGATTGGTCATGGAGCATCGACCGAAGAAGAATTTGAAGTCATTAAGTTTATTGAGAACAACACACCTTTTACCCTTTTGTTAGGGAAGACTTGGATTGAGAAAGATCATATCTAAAGAAAAAAAGAGGAGGAAGCTATAGAATATAAAAAACAAGAATTAAGGTATTTCATGGCTAAGAGAATAGTGCGCTTAATAGAAGAACAAGAGGAAAATTAGAAGAAACTAAGGGATAGATATTTAGCTGTCGAAGTTGTAAGAATGCAGGAAGGCTTGAAAACCCTATCCATGCAAGAGAGAAGAGAACCGTCCCCAGAAGCAGCACGCGAAGAGGTATTACATTCGAACACTTTGGAAGACCCTCAAAAATGAGAAGTTACTACGCTAAGAGAAAATAAGGATAAGAATGGAAAGAGGAATCCAAAGACTTAGATCATAGGAAATAAGGCCAAAAATTTGAGTAAGAAGAAAACAAAATTAGAAAAACTGCAGGAAGTTCCAGTGAAGACTTCGCAGAAGGCAGGGTTGCAGAACTTGAACCTCGCCGAAATAGCAGAACAACACAGAATGGTACTTCACCATGACGAAGCTATATGATTGTTGGAGGCACCCCGACCATTAGAATGACAATCCATAATGGTTAGAAACACAATTATTTCTGGAATATCACCATTGGACCATTGAGACCGTGCCATAACGGATGGATTGAGGCATTTCGACCCGTTCAAGGAATCCGTTACGATGTTGTTTATTTATTCCATTGAAAGTTTCACCAGGACCACTTTTGCAAACTAAGATATTCGATCTAATAGAGAAGTGATTTCCTACCACGTTGTTCTTTCTAGACCTCTCCATTGAGTTGGTTACCTTGAGTATCTATTCTCCTACTCGAGTTGTTTTCTATGAGTGTGCATGTCGAGTGACCTTAGCGTGGTAAAAAAATCCATAGAAGAGATCTTGATCAAAATTATGGATGAGAAAGTCATGTCCATAGGAGTATAGGGCTCATCGACGGGAGGATTGAAAGCATCCCCCATGATTGGACGTCGACCTGGGCCATACCAAATCATGATAGATAAAAGAAGCAAGCACTGTGACGATCTGGTGAATTCAAAGAATATCCCATTGGTCTTGCACGACTATATACTGCCCTTGGATGGTGTGGTTAGTCATGACAACATCCTGAGAGATTTTGAGTACACACTCATCACTTCATACCTCCCGAAGGGGATACACACAGTAGGAATGCACTTGGGACTGATCCCAGCTCTCAAGACAAGTGATTTCAACCTCGGCGATAGAAAGAATTATGTGATGCTCACACCGAATCACTACCTGATGAAGACGACTGGGAAGAAGCCTAAGATAGTTCCCCAGCCGTGGATCAAGGAGATCACGAGATCAACCATCTTGAACATCATGAAGATCCCACACTTCGGTAGACATAAAAAGGTTAACACCTGCATTAAAATCCTCCTGTCGTTCTTCCATGGAGGATACTTGTGTTTGGATAGGCGCATCACTGTGGATCTGACGCTGATCCACCTCATTACTGGATTAAGCATGCAGGGACCAGACCCTCATAAATTGTACCGAGGGAAGATGTCATATCGCTCCTTGGCGTAGCGCATCAAGGAGGCTTATGGTGATGTGGAGAAAGGGAAGTGAGGCTACAAGCCTCAATCAAGGATGGAAAAATGCACCTATCTTGTCAGCTGATAGCAAAAAATCTCGTTAGAAAGAAGCACCCTACGCAATTAACAGATTTCATAGTCGAACTTGCAGGGAAGTGCGTCGAAGGGATGGAGATGAACTCGGTGAGCTACCTCGTCAATGAGTTGGAGAAGGACTGCCACGAAGTGTAGGACCAAGGCTACAAGTTCCACTTTAGTTGGATGTTGATCTTAATAGAATTTTTCACTTGGGGGATGCCAGAAAGAGAGACATTCCCTAAATTTGAGCCATCAGAACCACTGGCCACAAGGTTCACCACATTGTGGTATTCGAGCAACATGGCGAAGTAGTGGCAATAAAATGCGGTGTTCCACACCTACTACTTACAACTCAAGCAAGAATTGAATCCTTCCCCCGGATGACGCCGAATACACTCCATTGATTCATGCAACTCATGAAGTTCCACACAGACCGACACTTCATATATATCACCACGTGTGGGGACAAAAACAAGGAGCTGCAATATTACTACAAGATGATCGAGGAAGGTATGGAGGAAATAACTAAGGAATGACCAACATAATTCCTTGTACCAGTAGAGGATATAGAGCTATCCAACCCCGATATCATTGGAATCCCATTAGTACCCGGGTCGAACATGATGGATAGGGAAGTGACAAGAAGAAGAAGAAAAAGGAGGAATTGTCGGACATCGATAGTGAGGAGAAGGACAACGCATCAGAGGAAACTGCACCTGACTCACCCGCAGAAGGAGGAGGCGATGAAATGAACCAAGAGGAGAAAGGGGAAGAAGACAAGCAAGATAAGGGAGAAGTGACACTGCCAAAGGATCCCATTATAGAGGTAGATACATCAAGGAAAATGAAGTTTTCTTCGTTGAAACCCTCAGCAAGGAAGAAGTCCCGAGCCAATGAGCCACAGTTGCAGAATATGCTCACTATGGATGATGTTGACCTCATCATCGTAGTTATAGAAGATGCTTTGGAAGGTATCTTATAGCGACATGAAGCAAAGAAGGAGATGATGTATGACAGAATTGAGGCAGAGCTGAAGGGGGTACAACAAGCTATCTATTTGAGCTGCACAGTGTCTATTGCACTGTTGTCATTAGAAGGTGTAGAATTAGGGGATGAACCCACCCAATTGTGTAGTTTATCATATGCCACAGAGACTCGACTTCAATGAGCCCAAGAGGAAAAAGAGCAGGCCACAAAGGCCTTGAGGCAAGGAAGGGAGGATGCCTTAGAGACACTTCGGGTTGCATAGCAAGAAAAATATGACCTTCGGGCGAGGTTCAAAGAAGACAAGGAGAAAATCTAGAAAGAGAAAGACCAGTTGTTCATGGAGAAGATTGGGATTAGGGAGGCAGTGAATAGAGAACTTTTCTCTGTACTGGGCTTGGCATAGATGGAAGAAGAGACAACCAAAATCCGAGTGGGTAAGCTTGTTGAGGTTATTCATCAGCTCCAAGCAAGAGTATCATAGCTAGAACTTCAAGCAGTGCCTAGCACTCCGCAGGAAGTACAAGATCAAAGAGAAGAAACTGCCAGAATCATAGTAGAAAGAATCAGGGCATTGGTCGTAGAATGCAAGTAACTTAGTGATCAAAGTGCGCATACCTATGAGCACCTTACAAAATACCCAGAGCTAAGGAGATTGGAGGCACAACTCTAGGAGGCAAAGCAACAGGCGTCAACTGTGCAAGCACAACTGAAGCAACTTACAACTGTGGAGAAGATGAAAAGGTCATAGGAGAAGCACCCAGTTCAATAACAAGTCACTGCAATCTAGAGCCGAGTTATGGAGGTGACCCAGAGACTCCAGCCGGTGTAGGACAAAGCCTGCACATGTTTTGAAGAGATCGAGGGACAAGGCACACATTTGAAATAGGTGGTCACAATAGTAGAACAACGACTGGAAGGGCCTGTCACCGAGAAAGTAATCCAGGAGTTCACCGAGTAGGAGGCTCTGGAAAAGCAACAAGTTGAGGTATCTCAAGATAAGATCGAGGCCGTCGAGGCACTGTTACCCAGATTAGAGTGATTCGGGATGAGTCATGGGTGAGTGTTGGGGGCCTATTGGCCCTTGACCAGGTTTTTAGGAAACACTGGTCATGTTTGACCATTTTTGGGACTTTGATAGGCTAGTCGAAGATAGAGCGCCTGGGCGAAGCAGAGATCATGGGATTTCGCCCATTTTTTAGGCTTTTTTTGGATTTTATGGTTTATCTAACGGGTATGGGATGTCGACCCATGGGTTTACCCATGCTTAGGCCCCTTTTTGTAATATATAAATAATTAGGTAGGGGATGTAATAAGTTAGTGAGTTAGTTCAATCCATGTGACTGTAGTGGTACTTGTCTTAGTGCATGAACATGTTGAGGCTTGCAGAGCTAAGTGTAAGATTTTTGTAAGTGCTTTGTGTAGACAAACTGTGTAAGGCTTTCTGCTTTGACCTAACTTGGGGAAGGAGGATCTGGCGAGGTGTGGGAAGATCTCCTATCCTTTTCGGAGTGGGATCTATGGTTTGGTGCATGTAAGAATATTGGAAGAAGATAATAAAGAATAAGAAGAGTTGGTGGATGTAGCTCCACACTGGGGTGAACCACGTATATCCTGTGTTATTGTGCTTTGTGTGATGTGTTCATGCTATTTCTGTATTTATTTTCTTAGTGCACTAATCTTGATGTATGATATATAGATATATGAATGCTTAGTTCTGTATGATGTGAATGAAAGTTAGATATAGACTTATGCTAAGTTCTTAGATGTATTAGATCTTGATTACTACGGTGCTGATCTACAAATAGGGTTGACCTACGATGTGAATGAGGGTTAAAGACTAATGAATGTTATTGGCTAAGTGCTTTGTTAAGTATTGTGATCACAGATCTGTGTCCCAACTAGGTTGTAGAAACTTGAGTCCTGCAACCCCCCCTACCTCTACCTCGGGTGAGACTTGATCTACTTCGCAGGTGTTTCCAAAAGGGACAGTATTTAGGGTTTTTTTGGTGCGCTGTTGAAGCATTGAACCCTGGGTCTGCTCCTATGCCAACATGACTTATGTATGACCAAATCCACTTTTGTGGATTGGTTAAAACCTAATTATATGATTATAATTGAAAAGTCAACCCCTAGGGCTAATTAAAGTGGTTTCAACCACTAAGTGAAGAATTCTACTCTACTTGATGAAGAGACACCACCCTAGCACTCCTCAACTAGTATAAAGAAGAGAGGCTAGCACCTCATTCACTCACTCACTCAAGTCACTCATCTAGTGCACAAGTTTGAAGGAAGATGTAGTTGCCGAAAGAAGGAAGGGAGAGGCGCATTGCTCAGTCTTGGATATTCTCTAGTGTTTGGTTTATTATCTTGGCATTGTATTGGCAATCTATATTAAGGAAGTTTTTGTTGGGTTTTCTCCCCCATGAGGGTTTCCCAGGATAAATTCTATGTACCTTGTGATTGTGTTTCTTTCAGTGATCCTGCTTATACTATTATTTTCTATTAAATTGAAAAGAACTTAATAACAGATCTAAATTTAACATGGTATCATAGCTTGAATGAATAGAGCACCTTTCATTGGGTTACCAAAAACATCACTATTGCCATACAAGAAAATTAGGGATTTTTTTTGGAAGATAACTTCAACCTAAAAACTACCTATGGAAGTGCACCCTAGCTGAGCGAACTGATTGGCATCTTGAGTGCACCTTTTCAGTGGCTAGAGCCTCTGGAAAGTGAAACCCTATTTTTCACTGGTAGCAGAAAACCATAAAACCAAGAAACCAGAACCAATACTAGAAGTACCAGTCCAGATTTGCGCAGGCCCAGTTTCAAGGGGCAAAATTAGGATTTTCAGAAAATAGACTGCACTAGGATACTCACCTCATCCAAGTTTACCTCCTGGTATGTTCATAATTAATTTCTGAGCACTTTCAATTTTTGGACATTTCCCTAGCTCCAGGTCAATATATTTGCAAGCACCAAGCTTGTCGAAAAGTTAGAATGCGTGGATAACTTCCGTGCATGGAAGTATAGGATTTCACTCATTATTTAAGAGAATGACCTTGCAAGATTCATCAAGTAAAATGTACTAGAACCCGCAGATGCTACAACTAAAGCAAAGTACCAGAAGGATATGGTTAGGGCCAAAATAAGCATTGCAGACTCTATTAAATACCACTTGATCCCTCAAGTGTCTTCTAAGAATAATCCAAAATAAATGTTTGATGACCTAAATAGAATGTATGAAGGAAGGAATATCAACTAGAAGATGAACTTGAGAACCCAACTTAAGAATGAAAAGACACAGAAAGGAGAAACCGTTCATGACTGTTTCTCTAGGGTTTTTCAACTCAAGGAGAAAATAGAAGCAATTGGAGACAAACTAGATGAATATGAAATCATCATGATAGTTCTTAATGGTCTCGCAAGACCTTGGGATGCCTTCATCCAAACTATTTGTGCAATAAAGGAGAATCTCCAACTTGATAGTCTTTGGGAAGAATGTGCTCAAGAAGAAGCAAGAGTAGCTAATCGAGAAGCAGTTCTTTTAAGTGATGAATATCAAGCCCTATCTGCTCATGCTAAAGGAGGAAATAAAAGGTATCACTTGAGGAAGGAGACCCACCTACATAAGGAATATCACTCCCCAAAGAGATTCATCCACAAAGAATCTCACCCTCCAAGGAGATTCCAGTAGTTTCAGAAAGTTCAAAAAAGAGAAAAGGATGTCTCCTCTTATCAATGTTACCATTGTGACAAGATGGGACATATTGATAAGAATTTTCTAGATAGAAGAGAAGAATACAATAAGAGAAATAACAAAAGACACCATGCCCATGTAGTTGGAGATGATGAGCCACCCACAAAGATGATTAAAGAAAATATTGAAGACTGTCTTATTCTTTTCCCTCTCAGGATCAGTGTCACCTAGAGAGGATAATTATCTCATAGATAGTGGTGCTTCTAAGCACATGAAAGGTTAGAGATACATTCTCTCTAACCTTACAAAAAAAAACTTTCCCTATAAATTTACACTTGGAGATGATTACCAGTGCCCTATCAAAGGAGTGGGAGAATCCACCTACAAACTTGATTTAGGGACCCCAATGAAGATGAAGGATGTAGTATATGTACCAAGTTTGATGAAGAATTTTCTTTCTATCTCAGCTTTAGATAAGAAATTCTTTAGGGTTGCATTCATAGATGGTGGATTCTTTATGTGGCCTAAAGGAAAAACCATAGAAGATGCAATTGTTATTGGAACAGAAGAAAGTGGTCTGTATAAATTAAAATCACTCCACTGAGAGTCCATATGAACTTTGGCACAGAAGGCTAGCTCACATCAACTAAAAATCCTTACCATATGTGAGAAAGGTGGTTACAGGTCTACCAGAATTCAAGGTTGACCATGAAGGCATGTGAAAGGGATGTACACAAGGAAATAACATAAAGAATCTTTTCCCAAAAAGCGACAGTAAAGAAGAAGGAGTCTTTGAGCTCATCCACTTAGATGTATGTGGCCCAATGCCATCAGCTTCTCTTAGTGGGTATATATACTATGTGTCATTTATTGATGACTATTCTTTCGAGACTTGGGTTTACTTCTTGAAATCAAAAGATGAAGTGTTTGGAAAATTCAAGGAATTCAAAGTCTCGATAGAGAATCTCCCTAAAATAAAAATCAAGATACCCAGGTTAGATAATGGAGGAGAATACACCTCAAAATAATTTGTAATCTTTTGCAGAGATGTCGGGATTAAGAGGGAGCTCACCACTCCTTACAATCCTTGACAAAATGGTGTAGCAGAAAGAAATAACATAAGTGTAATGGAAGCAATGAAGACTATGATCCATGATCAAGATATTCCAATGCACTTATGGGATGAAGAAACAAGAACAACCGTGTATGTTAAAAATATATTATCCCATAGTGCACTTAGGTTCAAAAACCCAAAATAAATGTTCTCCAGAAAGAAGACAAAAGTAATCCATCTCAAGATATTTGGCTATCTAGTGTTTGTACACATTCCGAAAGAGAAGAGAACCAAGATGGACCCTTCAAGAAAGAAGGGAATATTTGTTGGATATTGTGAGGTCTCAAAGGCCTTCATAATTTTTATACCAAGTTACCATCACATTGAGATAAACATAGATGTAACCTTTGATGAAGATGCAACACTCAATAAATCAAGAATATGCTAGCTTGAAGAAGTATATGAAGAAGAGCCTATAGCTCCTAGAGTTGTAGAACCAGTAAGGGAATTTACAAATACCCTTGATGATGAGATTCAATAAGATCATGATATGATAGAATCTCAATAACCCCCCTAGATGATGATCTCTCACAATATAAAGGAAGCTTGGGAAAAGGAACTTATTGAAGATGGAGAGAAGTATGGTTCCCCAGAAGGAACCTTGAGACAACTACAGAAACCTAATCCATTCTCTAGTTATATGGCTTTGATGTGTGATATCATAGAAAAGGAGCCTACTTTATTTGAAGAAGCCATTAAGAAGAAAGAATGGGAATATGCCATGAAAAAATAATACCAATCCATTATAAAGAATGACGTATGGAAAATAGTTCCCATACCGAAGAACAAAGATGTGGTATCTTCCAAATGGTTGTAGAAGATAAAACATGCTGCAAATGGAAGTATTGAAAAACATAAAGAAAGGTTTGTAGCTCGTGGATTTTATCAAAATGAATAACTTGATTATGAAGAGATGTTTTCTCCTATAGCTAGATACACTTCTATCAGAACCATCATAGCTCTTGCAATAAAGATGAAGTGGAAGTTACACCAGATGGATGTGAAAACAACCTTCTTAAATGATGTTATTGAAGAAGAAGTGTATATAGAACAACCTCAAGGGTTTGAATTTGAAGATAGAAAGACATGTCTGTAGGTTGAAGAACGCTCTGTATGGATTGAAGCAAGCTGCTAGAGCTTGGTATGGAAGAATTAACAGTTTCCTGATGATCTTGGGATTTACCAAGAGTAAAGTTGAATTCAACCTTTACTTCAAGGTTATGAATGATGATCCATTTATATTTCTATTGTATGTGGATGACTTATTATTAACTAGAGAAGAAAAGTTCATCACTGATTATAATAAGAAGCTCGCAAAATTTGAGATGAAAGACCTAGGCCTGATGCACTATTTCTTAGGACTTGAGGTTTTAAAGAGCCCAGAGACTATCTTCCTTAACCAAGGGAAGTATGCAGTTGAAATATTAAAGGGGTTTGATATGTTTGAATGTAAATCCATGAACACACCCATGGAAACAAAGTTGAAGCTCCTGGTTGATACTTCGTCAGAATTGGTTGATGCTATGCTGTACAGAATGATCATTGGATCGTTGATGTATCTGATGAATACCAGGCTAGATATATGTTTTGCTGTGAACACCTTGATTCAATATCTGGTAGAGCCCAAATGTGTTCACCTTGTTGCTGCAAAACATGTGATGAGATACCTTTGATCCAAAAATGATCTTTTAAAGACTATGGTTAAGTTTATGCATGATTTGATTTACCATTTAGGAATTAAAACGAAGAAGAATATTTAATGAAATAATATTGAAACCATAATATATAATTCATATCATAAAATACACATAAGGAACAACAAACCATAATGCCAAAGATTGATAACAAAGTTCGACAAGGTTGCCTACGTCTCCGTGCCTTAGTCTCAATGGGGGATAATTTCTTATTAATATTCAATGCTTCAAAAATACACCTTAAGTACATAAAATGGATAACAAACTAGTCTAAATATGTTTTTATCTACCTCAATAATCTAACACAACTGATGACACTGAAAAAGGCTGAGCGTAGCTTCCGGAAATGGCCTCCAAAGTTTGCTTCCTCAATGGCTTCCCTGCATTAAAATGGCTTGGAACTCACAATTACTTAGAATTTCTCTTGTTTTGAAACTCCTTGGATTTTCAAAAACCTCTGGTTTATATAGATTCTGAGTTTGGGTTCATCTCCCAACTTCCTCCCAAGATTTGGCCTAAAAAAGGGCTCCAGATCCTAAAACATGGGTAAAAAACACCAAAACTCAGGCTTAAATCAACATAAAAATCAAAACCATAGGTTAAAACCCACTTCTGAAAAAAATGTGCTCGCCAATCCCTTTTACTCAGGCTCCTGGTCACATGGGATGCTTCCATATGGCCACACGCTAACCCTGCACACTAATCCTCTGGCCTAGTCATATGGAGGTTCATGTGGCCAGGTGTTAATCCCCCTGTGCCCTGAACTGGCTCTACTCTTGGTCTTGTGGAAGGTGCTAATGACCATGCCTTGGTTGGTGGGCTAGCCCCACACCGACTCAGACTTATCCCCAAATATCCACCAACACCATAACAAAACCAAATTGCATTGCATAATGGTTAAGTAACACTTGTGGCTTAGCTGGTTAGCGCATTTGGTTAGTCCGTTGGCTAGTCTGGAGGTCCCGGGTTTGAACCCGCTAGAGTGAAACAAACCTTATGAACCAACCCTTATTTTCCTCATCCAGGGTGCCACATGGTGCCCTATGATTGGGCCACGTGTCACCTCTGTATTGGACTGTACCAAACTAGTTAGCACATAGTTAGCACAAAGTTAGCCTGCATAGTCAGCTTGCGGATTCAGCACCATACAACATGCATCATGCCCAGAGCATTCCACCTGTCACCATGTCACCTTACAACATGCCATTCGTACTGCCACATGTTAGACTGTCACTGGGCCACGTCATCTTGAACTTGTCATCCATATTACCATGTGTCAGAATGTCACTAGGCCACGCCATTGTACAGATTGCCACATCAACGTCCGTATAGTCCACATGTCAAATTTTTCACACTAGGTCAAAGGGGAAAGAAGAATGATCATGGGAAAGAAAGCGTGTAGAAAACTGAAGTAACAACTGGCAAAAGAACAACACACACGCATGCAAGAAAGCGTGCACAAAGGAAAGCGACAGTTGGAGGAAGAACAACACGCGCATGGGAGAAAGACATAACGTAAGAAGGGTTAGGGTTTTGGTAATATTTTGTAAAAGGATGAAGAGCCCAAAATGTATAAATATAGATATGAAAGTATCATATAGGGATGGTTGTTGTTATTATTGTTGTTGTTGAGGGTTAGGATTTAGAGTGAAGATTTGGAGACTGTAACCACACAGGAGCGTAGGGGATATGTAATTTTTTTAGCTGTATGAAATGATTTTGTAAGCTATTGAGAAAAGAAGATATGAGGGAAGGTATATTTGAGGATTATATCATAGGCTATAGAGCCTGGTGCGATCTAGTTTGCCTCACATAGATCTTACCCAGTTTTTTTGGAGAATTGTAAGCACACGACGCCATAAATGCAGAACTGCCATAATAAAAGAGCCAACAACCAAATTTTTATGGACGTATCCCAGGAGGGGGTGAACCAAAATAATACTTGTGTAATGTGTTGAATGTATGCATGTCTCTACTTTCTTTCAGCAATCAATTGTTAAGCTTGATGAATGAGTTAATACATTATTATGAATTTGTTTATACTTTGTTGGAATTAAACCATGGGATATAGGTATGCGACTTCAAGGAATGAGTAGTTTACCTTAAAAATCATGGTACATGGATTTAATCAAGAAACCCCTATCCCCTACTCTGTCCTAGGTTGTAAACACCTGAGTCTTACAGACACCCATTTAAAGCTATCTCGGGTGAGACTGCGCAGTACCTTCCGAGTGCTGTGTTGCCTTCTGGTTTACTAGGAGGGCCAATAGTTTTAGAGGCTTTGTTGGAACCCCGAATGACATGAACCCTGGGTCAATAACTTAGATAACCCCAGAAGGGAAATAGTAACCAAAAAATGGTTCCGTTGCTGTGTTAAGAGGAATAAGGGAGGACTGAGTAGACGAGATAGAATGAATTAGAACCGAAGGAGTGGAACAAAAGAGCAATGAGCCATTAGAAGGGAATGTTGAGACCTTGGAACCCCATGAGAGAAGAAATAAAGGGTTGGTTGAGAACTAAAGAGCTAGAGTTTGCACAAAAAGACAATAGAAACCCCAGGATCACACCGCGTAAATACCTGGATAAATACGTATTTACAGATTTACACGAAGTATTTTTCTGTGATTTTCCGCATCTACTACAGGAGTGGATATTAAGGTTAAAAGATAACCATGAGATGAACCATATTTGATAGCTATATTGGACTCCAGTACAGATCCAACAGCTGCAGCAGGTGAACAACAAATTCACCCGCGCAGTCGACTTTTGGCTTGACAGTATTGTGGAAGGCTTTATCATAGAATTTGCGGTAGACACAACAAAGTCATACAGTGCATCCGAGCAAGAGTTCGTACGAGGACCTAAAGGAAGGTACATTCGGTCACTATATACTTCTATCAAGATATTTCTATATAAAAAAGGTGTAATGACAATGGAATCAGACAACTATACTTCCCTGCGTGCATGGGGGAAGGGGGGAACCACTGACAGAGAGAGGAGGAATGGAAGGAGGGAAAGATAAAGAGAAGAAGGAGGAGGTAACCTTGGACCTGATCTTGATGGATGAATACCTGCTTAAGTGGATCTTGGCATCATCAGGAACAATGCGTAGCGGAGAACCCTACTAGTATAAGGTGGATACCAAGAAGAGAGCCGTAGCCAAGAGGGAGAGCTTGGCAAGTGATGAGGAAGAGGTAGAGGATCTTCAGGATGTGAAGTAGATTGAGGAAATTCTGCATACCATGTATGAGAAGAAAACAAGAGGTCCATGAACAGGAGGAGAAGACAACCATCCCTTTCATATTAATTTCAGTCTGGAACCCATAAACCCATGTGCGACCAATACAACAAAGAGAACACCATCATTTAGAAAACCAAAATTTGGAGGAAGTCCGACAACATGAAGTACATCTACACAAAGAGAAACAACTAGAGGATCCAGTTCAAGGGACCTTAGTCAAGTATATACATTGCATGGAGGAGGGAGTAGCTTAGTATTTGGAATGGAAGGACACATTCCTACTATCATATTACTAGAGTTTCGAGGAGAAGTAGTAGAAGACCCTGAGAAGCATCTACTCATTTGCGTAAAGATATGGGAAGAAAATCAGATTACTGATGAAGACACCAAACTCATGCATCTAGTGATCACGATAAGAGACCGAGCACTAGACTGGTACATGAGTCTAGACACAAATAGTGTTCCCGGAATGACAAGGACACTGGATGACATTAAAAAACTATTGATAAATGAGTTCCAGAAGCCAAGCTCAGAGGATCAATACATGAATGAGATGATTGAAATAAGACAGAAACCAGGAGAATCGGTATGGGAGATTGATCAAAGATTCAAGTGATTAAAAGGAAAGTTAAAATACCTTATGACCGATATGTAGCATCAACACCTGTTTGTCAACTCACTACTCCCACAATTAAAATATCCATTACGACAACAGAAGTTTCATATGCAGGCAGAGGTTCTACAGGCAGCCTTGCATTTGGAAGAGAATCATTACCAACAGATGGACCTGGCTATCGAAGAACTAAAGGAATATATGAAGAACTTAACATCTCAGCTGAACCAGAATAAGTACAAGGACAAACAAGAATCCGTTTGGTGCACTACCTGTAGGACGGAAGGACACCATAAGAATGAATGCCCAACATTCACACAATATATGGCGATGGGGATGCCAAACCCACTACCACAGGGAGGATTATGGTGTGAAATATGCAATAAATCGGGTCACGACCCTTACCACTGCACGATGATGCAGAAATACCAAACAGTTCCAAAGAACTCATATTGCACCTTTTGCAAGTCAGTCGACCATGACGAAAAAGATTGCAAAACTATGGAGCTGATGCAGGAAAGAACATCAGACGCATACAGGGCATAGGAAGAAATTATGACTAGGCAAGAAACACCAAAGTTCACTGAATCCCTAGCCCCATACAACACCATGCAACAACAGTATAATACTGTGCCACAACTGTGCAATAACGTGCAACCACAGTAAAACCCGACAGAACACCAGTACAATACCGCATAGTATAATCAGGGACCATAGTATAACACACCGCGAGGTGATCACGCAGCTTATAGAGGAACAGGACGAGCCAAAGGAGGGTTCGGACATGGTAGAGGACCAGTCACATGTCACAATTTCCAGCAACCAGGACATTATGCACTAAAGTGCCCACTGCCACCAATGATTTGTATGTATTGTCCCACATCGGACCATGATATGGAGGAATGTCCGACATTACTTGTAAATATCTAGGAAAATAGGAATAAAAATAACCAAAATATTCAGTGGATTTTAGCCAAAGAAAGGGATGACGAATGAAACATAAACATAGTCACTCAAGGAGGACCGAAAACAGGAAATGACGTAGTTCGACAGGAACCAGCACAAAACCAATGGGTAAAGAAGAACACTGACCACAATAAGAATTTTAGATGTGCATAAGGAGAAGGAGATATTTACAGAAGCCTGACAATAATTCTAGAAGGAGAACATTGCACTGACTGCACAACAGAGCAAGGAAGCTCCAGAATATGAAATTCCACCATCACTGGACCATACCAACAAAATACAACTCAAGGAAAAAGTAAGTACTATCAAATACTTTTTGCAATCATGCATCAAAATGTTAAGTGATCCTTCATCTGTCAAAATATTGCAAAACATCCTAGAAAAATGTAGTAGCGAGATGGAACAAAAGAAAGAATTGAAAACTGTCAACCACCTACACACAAGAAGAAGAACAAGTAGGGAATTTAGACTAAATTCTAACATTGGTGATCTGGATTATTTTCGGCACGAAATGAGAGCGGAGATATAATAAAGAATGCACAGAGATATTGAATATATTCAATAATATAACAGAAATGTATCAGAGATGCAACCATAAACATAGATATACAGTAATACACGATTTCTATTAATCATAGAAATGTACAGAGACTGTAAAAATACAGAGTGAAAGACTCTCTAGAATGGTGGCAGCTTATCTCTGAGAAGAGATGTGATGGCTACTCGCATTCGCAAGAAGATGATTACAATGAGGCTCTGAAGGCCCTTTTACAATAAATGGGAATGCCAAAAGTCCTAGACATCCAAAAACCTAACCCTAGGAGATGAAGCGCCAAA
>ML795960.1:91453-113714 GCA_009831015.1 Picea engelmannii
TAAAACCTGCTAAAAATAGTAAATTGCCAAAATGGCTAGAAAACTTTTTTGAGCCATTTGGAAAAGGTGGGTGGCCACCGATATCCACTTGGATCAATACTCCCTCCTTAGGAAGCAATGGTATCCATTGCGTTGAGTTCTCGGGGGAGAGGGAAAAGCATTTGTTGAATCTGCATCTTGGTGAGGTATTTGTCTTGCTGGAGAAGTCACGCTGCTTAGTTTGTGGAAATGTGTCACGAACCTATGGCTGGAAGGTTTGGACCTTTTTAAACAGTCTGGATATTTTAGATGACTGTGTGCAGAAGTAATCTTCATGCTTTGCTGCAACCTTTTCGACCTGCTTCTGTTGGATAGAAGGTGCTTTGGCCAAAGCTGTGGTGGCTGCAGTATCCTTCTGTTCACCCTTTGAATAGATTGTGGAGAAGATGAATTTTTTAGTATGAGATACTACCTTGTGGCACTGTTTAGGTGGGGCAGTAGTTGGAACTACCTCTGGTATCCTATAGAGATGACCCCCCATAGTAATAATGACACTATGAGGTCAAGACTCATAGATAGCATGGCGTTTCCACATATATGGCTGGCCCAAGAGAACATCATAGACATCCAGTGGGGAAACATCACATAATACCTCATCCTTGAAGGGTTGGATGTCGTATGAAAATTGACATTGCTGGCTGACACGAAGATCTCATCCTTGGCGAAGCCACCCAATGTTGTATGGTTGCGGGTGTGGTGTTGTCGACAATCCCAACTGTTTGACGACCTCTGCTGAGATGAGGTTCTTCTGGCTTCTGCTATCAACAATAAAATGCAGCGAGGTCCCCTTCACTCACATCTATGAATGAAAAAGGTGCTCCCCCTCTTCTGGATCTGTTGGGTCTTCTGGTTGAATTGCTGCGGTCACGACAATAGCAGTGGGGTCTGCGTCGATGATCTGTCTTTTACCAGTATTTTCAGAATCAGATTCTGAATCAGTGTTTAGCTCCTTGTCTTTGATCTCAGCCACCAATGACTATTTTGAGCGACATTCATCGGTGTTGTGCTAGGGGCTTTTGTGGAAATCACACCATTTTTCGGTGTCCTTCTTTGTCTTCCCGTGACCCTTCTTTTCCTGTGGCTTGGACTGGTTTTCAGGAGACTGTTTGTTATGGTTGTCTTTGTCATACTTTGGTTGTTGTGTATTTGCAGACCCGAACTCCCATTTGTTCTGGTGCTTAAATTTCTGCTCGATTTTAACAACATATCGATAGGCATCACCGAGTGATGAGATGTCCAGAAAATCCATTTCAGTTTGGATGTATTTGTGTAGAGCCCCATGGTATTTCAGAACCAAATGTCGTTTAGAGTCTTTGATACCCAGCTTGGTGCGCAAGGTATGGAAGCTATTGGTGAACTCCGGAACTGATTGGCCCTTCTCTTTCCGTAGTGTGGTCCATCTCATGTATTGGTCCTCATAGTTGGCAACAGGGTAGTACTGTTCCTTTATCGCATCCAAAAAAAATTCCCAAGTGGGATCGGCCCCATATATTCCAGAATCCTCTGTGGAACTCTGCTCCCAGTAAGTTTCCCACCAATGTTTGACATGGGGGAGAGACTTAAGGAGTGCGAAGGTGATCTTTTCCTTGTCTGAAAAATTATGAACAGAGAAATAACCTTCTAGCATATTTAACCATTTATCTAGGGCCTCTGCATCTATTTGACCTTCAAATACGGGAATATAAAAATTAACCTGTACCTTGAAAGGTGAGGTGCCTCCAAAGTGGTCGCTTGCTATCGACAGGCGTTGAAGGATGTAGGAAAAATTCTCCATCATTTCATCCCTCTGTCGCGTGAGAGCTTGCTCAAGCAATAGACTAATAGGATCATCTGCTCCATAGTTTTTCTTTTCTTCTACCATTGAGGGTTTCTTGGGTGTGTGAGAGCGATTGTTCTCGAGAGATACAAGCTCGAGACCCAACTTGCTATACTCGGACCTCGTCAGGGACATGCACTGAAAAACGATCAAG
The DNA here is from genome assembly GCA_009831015.1 of Picea engelmannii. Classification (NCBI taxonomy): domain Eukaryota; kingdom Viridiplantae; phylum Streptophyta; class Pinopsida; order Pinales; family Pinaceae; genus Picea; species Picea engelmannii. Next base: position 93,463 of record ML795960.1, read on the forward strand.
AGCAACCTGCTCTGATACCACTGATCTGGATTATTTTCGGCACAAAATGAGAGCGAAGATATAAAAAAGAATGCACAGAGATATTGTAGATATTCAATAATATAACATAAATGTATCAGATATGCAACCATAAACATAGATATACAGTAATACATGATTTCTATTAATCATAGAAATGTACAGAGACTGTAAAAATACAGAGTGAAAGACTCGCTACAATGGTGGCAGCTTATCTCTGAGAAGAGATGTGACGGCTACTCGCATTTGCAAGAATATGATTACAATGAGGCTCTGAAGGCCCTTTTACAATAAACGAGAATGCCAAAAGTCCTATACATCTAAAAACCTAACCCTAGGAGATGAAGCACCAAAAGTCATGTGGGCCCCGTTTGGGTAAGTGAGTACATTAACTTCCTGGGGTCGTAACTTTTGCATACGATCTCCGTTTTAGGCGTGTGATAGCTCATTGGAAAGTTATTGTCGAGGAGATTCATTTTGGGGGCTTAATGATTCCTTTGGCTATCTTTGAGAACCTCAATATCGAAAAACCTTCATTTGGACCCTCAAAATAGCCCCGGAAGTTAAAACCTGCTAAAAATAGTAAATTGCCAAAATGGCCAGAAAACTGTTTTGAGCCATTTGGAAAAGGTGGGTGGCCACCGATATCAACCTGGATCAATTGGGGATTTCAATATGGGATATATTATACTAGATCTAGGATCCGAAGTGAATGTACTACCAAAATCTACATGTCAATGCATGGGAGAACCTACACTGGGATACTGAACTATTCAATTAAAGATAGCAAATCAACATAGAGTCCTACCAATAGGTAGATTGAAAGGAGTGATGGTATATCTGGATGGTGTGTGCACTATGGAAGACTTTGAAGTCATCGAAATAGTATATGACACAACACCATACCCGACGCTACTTGGTCTGGATTGGGAGTTCGACAACCAGGCTATACTTAACTTAAAAAACAGAAAAATGACATTTGAGTTGGGGGACTACAGGGTCATATCCCCACTCGACCCATTAGAAGGAGAGAGGTTCATATAACCCACTTGTCTGGATTTAGAAGAGATCGGATAATTGTACAGAACAACTGCGCGCAATGTGGACTATATAAGCCCAACTGCAGACGTGGTACTCAGTTGGCAGGGCATTACTTCATTTACAACAGACTCAAACATCGGGTTAGAAAAATGGAAGCAAAGACTACATGAAGTATCCACGAGAAGGTGTGCCAGAATAGACCACACAGTAAGGTGGATTGGCATAGAAATTAGAGAACCACCCAGTTTTCACGGGCTAAATGATTTGGAAACTTTCTTGACACAATATGAAGATGAAGTATTAGAAAACCAGATATTTCTATAACTGGATTTAGCACTAAAGGCTACACCCACAAGATGGTGGGGTGCACACAAAAAGACTATCATAGATTGGTACCAATGTAAGCGATTACTGCGCATAAGGTTCGACACAGAACAAACAGGTAACAAACAACATAAATATGATGGAATAGGCACACCAACAGAATACTTGGAGGCATGTAAAATGATGTGGAAAATGACGCCACCAGAGGGATGGTCTCACCACTTCATTCATACTTTAGAGGGCATACCAACGAATTGGTATATGGACCAGGAAATGTGTAAAGGAACCAAGACATGGGCGACACTACAATAGAACTTTATAGTCACTTTCTCATTCAAGCATGAGAACCCCAATATAGACGCGGCCCTAAAATGAATCAGAGACATCATCTTCATTGAAGAAACATAATTGGAATCTATCACAAAGGTATAACAACAGAATAAGTAGACAATCAAGGATCTACTATCATGCTACCATGTACAGGAGGAAGCCCCGGATGAAGATGATCCGCGCGATATTCAGATCGAAGAATTTGAAGGCGAGAGAGATGTGGAAGGACCACCCTTAGGGTCATAGGTCATCTTTGCACCAATAAAGATAAAGAAGGTTAACATAGAAACCTCTGAGAAACCCAAAATGGCCATCATTGGAGATTACTGGGACGAGCAGACATTAGAAAGCATCACAAAATTGTTGCACGAATACAACAACCTTTTTCCCAAAACCTTTAAAGAGATGAAAGGCATAGCCAGAGAATTCGGAGAAATGAAGATACCACTCAAACTTGATGCGAGACCCATTAAAAAATGACCATATAGATTGAACCCCATATATAAACAAAAAGTTAAAGGCGATATCGATAGGATGCTCAAGGCCGGCATCATCGAACCAGTCGAAGAATCAAAATGAATAAGCCCGATGGTAGTACATGAAAAGAAACAGGGAAGAGGGATTAGGATATGATTCAACTTGAGGAAGTTGAACGATGCATGCCTACACGATCCATTCCCCACACAGTTCACAGACGAAGTACTCGAGAACGTAGGAGGCCACGAAGCTTACTCATTCACCGATGGATGCTCAGGATATCATCAGATTAAGATAGCACAGGAGGATAAACATAAGACCATGTTCACGAAAGAATGGGGATCTTATCAGTATACAGTCATGCCGTTCAGACTGAAGAATGCACCTGCGATAGTTTCTAGATTGGTCATCGCAACATTTAAGGAATTCATCCATCAATTCTTTGAAGTATACCTGGATGATTGGATAGTGTACTAAAAAACCATGTGGAAGTTTTACGATTGATGTTAGAATGATGCATACAGTGCCAGATATCACTGAATATCAAGAAATGCATATTTGGAACACCATTTGTGATACTATTGGGACACATAGTATGCAAACAGGGTTTGCTAGTGGATCCGGCCAAAATCATAGTCATTGTTAATCTACCAGCACCAAAAATAGTCTGCCAACTAAGAGAAACGTTTGGACAGACAGGATATTATAGGAAATTCATCAAAGTCTATGCGCAGATTACAGTGCCAATGGAAAAAATGTTGAGGAAGGATACAAAGTATCAATGGAACGACGAGTGCCAACATGGTCTAGATACCCTGAAGGAAAAGATGGTCACCATACCAATATTGGTATTTCCAGATTGGGAGAAGACATTCCATGTACATGTATATGCATCAACGATAGCACTTGGAGCTATCTTAGCGCAACCAGGAGCAGGAGACTTGGATCACCTGATAGCGTTCACAAGTAGAAAATTATCAGACTCAAAATAAAATTATAACACGATAGAAAGAGAAGGCCTAGCTATGGTTTATGCACTACAAAAATACAGACATTACCTATTGTGAAAAAAACTTAAGATGTTTACAGATTACTCAACCCTGAAATACCTAGTCAACAAGCCAGTGTTGGGGGGGGAGAATCTGTCGATGGTTATTTCTATTTCAAGAATTTGAATTTGAGGTAATAGTTAAACCAGGAAAAATGAATGTAGGAGATGACCACCTATTGAGGGTCACAAATGGAGAGGAACCAAAGAATTTAGAAGACAAATTTCCAGATGCACAACTATTCTCAGTACAGATTGTTGACAATTACTTTGCAGAGATCATCCAGTACTTGAGCACAGGTACTGCACCGCAAGAATATACCACTGTGCAGAAGAAGAACTTGGTAGTCCGTGTAGTCGACTATCAATTGCTCGTAGGACATCTATACAAGATGGGCGTAGATAACATGTTATGAAGATACGTATTAGACCACGAATGACCAAGAATTTTAGTAGAAGCCCACAAGGGAATAGAAGGAGGGAATTATGCAAGAAAATCTACTGCGCAAAAGGTACTATGTATAGGATTATGGTGGCCAATGATCAAGAGAGACTCGAAAGAGTACGATCAACAGTGTGATGTCTATCAAAGGGTAGGCAAGCCCAATAGAAGGGACAAAATACCACTATGACTGCAAGTGACACTTTAGGCATTCGAAAAATGGGCGATAGAATTTGTGGGACCCATTAACCCACTAGCCAAAAGAATGGGGGAGAGATATATTATCACCACGACAAAATACCTAACAAGATGGGCAGAAGACGCATCAGTAAAATATTGCAGTGCAGAGACAAATACACACTTTCTGTTTGAACAAGTAATTACTAGATTTGGGTGCCCAAGAATTTTGATGAGCAACCAAGGAATGCACTTCATAAACAACACTATCTGAGTGATACTCGAAGAGTTTGAAATTCATCACCAAAAAATCACACCATATCATCCATAGGAAAATTCCATGGTAGAAGCATTCACAAAATTCTAGAGAATGCCTCGAAAAAGATATGTAACGTCAATAGGGACGATTGGGACCTCAAGGTACCAACAGTGTTATGGGCGTATAGAACCACATGCAAAAAGTTGACAGGCCACACACCATTTAAAATAGTCTATGGTCAAGAAGCAGTAGTGCCGATAGAATTTTTAATACCCAGTTTACGTGTAGCAACTATCACACACATGAAAGAATGAGGCGCAATACATAAAATACTGAATCAGTTATTGTCGATGGAGGAAGACTGAATCTTGGCAGGATTCCACCAACAAGTATGGAAAGCAAGAGACAAAGCTTAGCATGCCTGCCACATCAAGAGGAGGACGTTCAAGGAAGGAGATCTAGTATTTCTCTACGACAGTAAATCGTTGCAGTACCCAGGAAAGATGAGAGTGCATTGGCTAGGACCATACAAGGTAAAATCTGTCATGGATGGAGGAGTTGTATAGTTAAGAGATTTATCAGGCACAGACCTTAGAGGAATGATCAATGGGAGCCGACTGAAGATGTACAAGGATAGTCGACCACCCACTGTGCAGTAAACAAAAAAGAAAAAAAAAGCGCAAAGCATGAGGGACAAGCCACATATGAAACACGAAGACAACAAGGGAAATGATAACAACCATATCAAAAAAGGAAACAAGTGGGAAAATGAAAGTCGACAAAATCAAGCTGACAAGACAACATGAGGCAGAGTTAAAGCAAGGAAAGGATGGATGGGATTTAACATTAAACGTGCCAACTGGAGATGACAGAGTAGGCATAATGGCAAGTACGAAATCATCGCAGATACATTGAACCCACAATTATGGTGCATTAATCGCATGATGGAGGAAGCTTCCTTGACAAGCTTCATGATGAGCCCATACAACAAACAAGCACAGAAGCAATTAGTCTATTCGCGAAAGGAGAGCAGAGAAAGAGAAACAATAACTAGAACAAATAGAGTTAAACCACATAGCTCACCAAAGCCATTCAAACTCATCAAATGTTCGACAGACACCATTATGGAACCATCGAAGCTCACAGAAGCAGACCAAACAACTAGATCAACCAAGGTTCAGACTAGGTCATAGGGACCACTAGAAGAAAATGAGCAACAACCACCAGAGATCTTCAATATTGACGAAATCCTATCTCCAGAGGAAATCCAAGTAGTCCATACCAATACTAGAGGAGATTCCGCAACCACAAACAGAGGCCATGGAACAGGATACACCAAAAATGGTGCATGAGCCTCAGAACAAAGAAGAAGAAACCCAGCAGGAAATACCACCAGAACATACTGAAGCAACCATGGAAGTGAACGAAATGACACAACATCTGGGAGAAGAGGAGTAACCAGACGAGACACAAGCACCCGACTTAGGTCACCCAACCGAGGAGACCGCTGGAACTACCTGGGCATGGCTAGAGTGGATGACAGGGGGACAACTAGGAGTTGCTGGAACTTTGAGCCAACCAACACAGAAGGAGGACTGAGTTCAGATACCAATCTCACCTCAAAAGAAACCATCTGCAGAGATTGTGCTACCTCGCATACCAAAGGGAGTACAAGTGGAACCACAACTATTGGGTCACGTCAAGAAGCTCAAGTATTCTGACCATGACATAGCAGATGAAACAAAATATCCAGAGCTTGCACCATAGATCTTTATGTAGAAAATAGTCGTGAACCAACTTAGAGAAACCATCACTGAGCCACACCTGTGGGCAATTGGACTGAATAGAACAAGAATTCTAGGATTGCTAAAGATACCACACTTTGGCAGAGGCCAATATGCATCGGCATGCATCAAGAAACTATTAGCAGTTATGCATGGAGGGGATGTATGGCTAGATAAAACCGTCCCTATAACTATCGAACTTATCGTGCAGATAACAGGCCTACCCACCCGGGGTATGGATCCCGCACTGATTCTGGACGATAAGTCCAAGGAAAAAACATTGGCAGAAGAGATGAAGAAGAAATATGGCACTGACAGGGGAACAAGAGGGATTATAATTAAATGGATCAACAATGTCGCGACGCAATTGGGCGTAAAAATCTTACCCCTCAAACTGCTAAGAAAATTCTGCAAAGATGATATACCGACATGAGTCATTGCCATTACAACTCAGTGTGTAGAAGGCACCTCCATGAGCTAGGTTCCATACCTATCAAACTTGTTCCAAGTAGACTACAAAAATGCATAGGACATAGGTACATAATTTCAATACTCATGGCTGATCACTCTCATAGATTTCATGGGATGGTGAGAACCAGAACATGTCGTCTTTTGTACCACACCACATCTAGGAGGAGCAAGATATCACATCTTGAGATCCGTGCCACTAGCCAAGCATAAGAGGGAAAATAGAATTGTATTCAAAGCTTACTTATGGGAGATATAGGAAGCCATCAACTGAGCATGGAGAATAACACCAGAGGCTGTAGCACAATATGGGGGCATTGCCAATTTCTGGTCTAGGCAACAACCCATGTGGATACAACCAAGGCAATACCCAGATAAACAGTGGCTAAATATGCACTACTACATCACCGAGGGAGATATCGACATGATCATCAACGAATGACTTGTTGAATGGAGGATTCAAACCATACCCAGAGAAGTACCGGGACAAACAGTAGAAGGAGGGGCTCCGCAGGCGGAAACACAGCCTCCACAAATCCCAATACCCAGGAAATGAAGAACGGGCCAAACTAAGTCGACTATGGCAGACGATGGCTCTGAGCAGCTAGGGACCCAGAAGGGGAGGACATAAACCAATCAACCGACCAATGGACAATGAAAACTGGCTGAGGGAGAACAGGAAACTGTATCGAACCCCATCACATAGGAACCGGGGGGAACAAAGAGACTAATGGTATAGGACGCAGGTGCGCACAAGAAAATGAAGGCACAACAACCACCACCAGACTATACAATCATGGAGGATGATGGAGAGATGATTTCTAGAATGGTCCAAGACGATCATGCCATGCACCACAGGGATAAACTGTAGAAGGAACTGATAGAAATGAGACAACTCCTTAAGAAATTTGGGGTAGCCTAGATCATGAGTAGCAGTCGAGGCATATATCTATCGACCACGCAGACCATAGAAAGGGGGGAGGTAGAAGAACGTGACCTAGTTCTTCCTGTGCTACACGCACATTCCACGGTCTCCATAAAGCCTAGCATGATGTGAATGGATGAAATTGTGGGACAGACACCATTGAAGGATTTGGATCATATTCAATTGGTCTTGACACGGATGCCATCAAGAGAATTATACAAACTACAGGTTAGCTTCGACCACGAGATGCAGTCGTGTGCACATAAAAACTTAGTCAAGCTACAACAAGCAACAAAGAAGCATGAAGCACTGGAAACAGTTTGTGCGCATGCCAAATCTGAAACTCAGAAAGAGAAGGAACACAAAAACGAGTTGGAATGCAGAGTGGAAGAAATTTTTGGGAAAATTCCAACCACTGTGCAAGGAAATGAACTCCTAGCCGTAGAAAAGATCGACCAGATTGTGTAGGAAATTGATCAGTATCAGAAGGAGATCAAGACTTTCTGTGAATAGATTAGACCAACAACTCCACTAGTGGTGAAGGAGCAAAGGAAGAAAGAAGCAACAATGCAACTGCAGGAGGTAGAAAAATAGGTTAGCATGACAACTGACTTACTGGATAAAACAACACAACTTTGGACAAGGCTGGAAGAGTATCCACAGGTCCAACACTAGGACAAGGAGGAGGAGAGGATCGATGCAATGATATAAGAAGTCAAGCAACGACAAAATACCATACCAATTCCAAAACGGGTCAAGGGAATGCAAGAGTGGAAGAAGATACAGGCAAAACTTATCACTGCGCAAACACAGAAACATGAGCGTCAGGATCAAATAGAACCATTGCAGGAACGGGTAGTAGAAGTACTTGTAGAGGCAGAGGAAGCTAGAAAACAGACAACAAAGACTTAGCTAGAATGCATAGGATTGATGAGCGAGGAAGTGGGAGCTCAAACAATTGACACCATCAAGGAGAAAACTGTGCAGACACTGAAAAAAGTAGCAGAGTTGTAGGAGAATTTCCAAACGATCACGAAGGAGATCGAGGAAGCATAGAGAAATTAGGTGACTTGGGATGAGTCACATGTCATTGTTGGGGGCCTGTTGGCTCTAGGACGAAGGTGAAAGAAGCATGATCGTGGGAACGAAAGCATGCATAAAACTGAAGTAACAATTGACAAAAGAATAACACGCACACATGCAAGAAAGTGTGCACAAAGGAAAGCGACAGCTGGAGGAAGAACAACATGTGCATGGGAGAAAGACCTAACGTAAAAAGGGTTAGGGTTTTGGTAATATTCTGTAAAAGGCTAAAGAGACTGAAATTTATAAATATAGATATGAAAGTATCATATAGGGATGGTTGTTTTTGTTATTGTTGTTGTTGAGGGTTAGGTTGGAGTGAAGTTTTGGAGACTGTAACCACGCAGGAGCATAGGCGATATGTAATTTTTTTAGCAGTATGAACTGATTTTGTAAGCTGTTGAGAAAATAATATATGGGGGAAGGTAGATCTAAGGATTAGACAGAAGGCTATAGAGCCTTGTGCGATCTAGTTCGTCTCACATAGATCTTACTCATTTTTTTTGAAGAATTGTAAGCACGCGGTGCCATAAATACAGAACTGCCATAATAAAAGAGACAAGAGACAAATCTTTGTGGATGTAGCCCAGGAGGGTGTGAACCATGGTAATACTTGCGTAATGTTTTGAATGTATGCATGTCTCTACTTTCTTTCAACAATTAATGGTTAAGCTTGATGAATGAGTTAATACATTGTTATGAATATGTTTATACTTTGTTGGAATTAAACTGTGGGATATACGTATGCAAATTCAAGGAATAAGTAGTTTACCTTACAACTCATGGTACCTGGATTTAATCAAGAAACCCCTATCCCCTACTCCTCCGTAGGCTATAAATACCTGAGTCTTACAGTCACTCATTTAAAGCTATCTCGGGTGAGACTACGCAGTACCTTCCAGGTGCTATGTTTCCTTTTGGTTTACTAGGAGGGATGATAGTTTTAGAGGCTTTGTTGGAACCTTGAATGACATGAACCTTGGTTCAATAACTCAGACAACCCAAGAAGGGAAATAATAACCAACAAAAATCCATACTGTGCCAACTCAACCCTGAAAATGCCAAATCTACCTGACACGTGTCACCTCTTGGTGCTGCTTTTATAACAAGATTTGCCTCACCCCATGCAACTTTCTCAGAAGGCATTTTCCATTTCCCTATGCAGGCTTGAAGTCTCTTTTTTCAATTCCCAGAGCTAAAAAACATATTTTTCCACATATATGCACCCTAACAACTATACAACATGCGTATACATAGGTTGCACCATTACAACCCGTGCACATCAAGTTTTGTGCCCAAAATTAAAAGATGGTGTCGGGTTTCCATGTCACGTCACTGGATCCATGATCCTTGACCTTCTATATACTGGAAACATTTTGACTCGGCCCTTCATTTCCATTTGAAGGCTTTAAATGGGCCATATATGAGCTGTGGAAGAGAGGAGAAGAATTCAACTTTGAGAGCAAAGTTTCTTTGGAGAAATTATTCAATTCATATTGAGCCTGCATGCCTTTGTTATTTTAAGTCTGAACACATTGTTCAACCCCCAAGCTCTTCCCTATTTGATGGAGAACCTCATTGCATCTCTTATATGAGATTTCCTTTGGTGGAGGATTGAAGTGGTGGATTCCCAACTAGAAGGGACTTAGTTTCTTGGTTCTGAGATGTGTCGACACAAAATTTTGTCATTTATAAACTTCTGTTGATCATATTTTAATAGAAATACTCTTTTCTCGTCCAATTAATGTCTTTCAAATATTTGAATTGTTATTCCATGGGCATGTCTGTTATGAATATTGATGGATTATGCTATTATATGTGATAACATTATATATTATGACCATATGCTTGTGTATCTTGGTTGTTGAGGACAAGTTGTAGGTGTATAGCTTTGAGTCAAGTGCTCAATGATGGACTTCATTGAACGTCTGGACGAGGTAGGCTCTTTATGTTGTTTTGTTAGCATGTTTGTTTATATAGTATACTTGATATTAGAGTTGATTTTTGTAGTCATTTCCATCTATTGTGGTTTAACTCATGCCATAGAGTGATTTTCCTCATAACATAATTGGTGACCATACTAGGGAGGAATCTTATTTTCAGGGTTTGGAGTGTTTTCCTCCTTTGATTGCTCTCAGTTATCTTGATTTTCTTGTCGTCTGACTACTTGACAACCTATTTTCATTTTGAGTCTAAGTTTCTTGGAGTTATCCTTAACTTGACAGTGTTTCAATATATATAGGCAGGTTTTCCCTTGACAGACGCATACATACGTGAGCTATCATTCTGTAAGGGGCATATATACGCAGTTTGCTCCTGAACAATCACAGACATCATCCTTGTTTGCTTGATTGATGAGTTTGGTGTTTGCTGGGTAAGTTTTGATGGTTGTTGAGTATTCTTGGGTGTCTATCATGAATGTTAAGTGTGTTTAGAGTGATAAGAAACCTTTCTTTGGTTGAATTTTTGGGCAGTCTTTCTTTCTCATCATTTTTGTTTCATTGGGTGTCCTTGCATCTTGGTTTGGGTGTTTGATTCTTGATATCCTGCTTGGTTTGTATTTTTTTGCTTATAGTAGGGTTTATATATAAAGATGTTGTTAAGTCCTTGCATTTTTATTTCCTTTGTATTGAAAATACAAAAAAATATACATCTTGGATGTTGGCATTTGATATTTTAGGTTCTTATTATTGATCTTGATACATGTATGGAAAGATTGCATCTTATTTTAAATTGTAGAGTTGAATTGAAAGTTGCATTTTTGATAAGATTATCATTTATTTAGAATTGAAGTTAGGACTTTGCATTATATTCATATTCATTTCTTTTACTTGCCGAGTCATAACATCACCAGTTTCACGACCACATATTTTTAGTAAACAAAGCCACTAAAAGTAACGCTGATAAATCTAAAATTGATTAGAAACAATTTTATTTTTTCACGATGCACAAACTAGTTTAAGATTTAGAACCTTGGAATAGGATTTTGTGAGTAAACTTTTCCAAGGCTATTAAACTCAACCTATGTGTCTGACTAAGGGAGTGATGAAATCCATTTTATAATTCGTGATGTCAGGAGGCTCCGTTCACACCATATTTAAGCACGAGGTCACGCGAGTTTGGTTGAGGAGATATCCCTCCAACACCTTCTTAGCGTCAGAGATATTTCCGGGTATCTATTTGTATATGGGGGTCTTGCTAGTACCTTTACCTCTGTGAGAGGTGGTGCTTTTGATATTTTGGTATTTGTTACCCTGCCCATATGGTGGAACCAAGTTACGAATGTTTGCTTGTGGATTGGTTATATCATGGTGGATTAGTTGCTTGACATAGGTAGCCACATAGGTTACTTGCAGGGGTTATTTTGCAGGTACCCTGAGTCAGATAAGGGTCATAAAACACACAAAATTTATGGAGGATTACCTCTCTGGGGGGATCTGACCGACTGCACTATTAAGCCCATGAGGGCCCTTATAACTGATTTAGATACCTTTGATATTTTGAAGGGAGTTTCAGGCCCCTCTTGGGAGAGGCATACTTACTTTAGGGAGGGAGGCCCCTTTTCAACCACTATATCCTGTTTGTGTGCATTAGCCTTTTTTCTTTACTTTGGTGTGCTCTATGATTATTAGTTGGACTTAGGATTTTGTATTGCCTCATGAATTTTCATTTCTATGGCTAGTGGAGCCCCCATGACTCCCTCAGTTAGTGTTACCCAACCCATGGTATTTTAGCATTCCATGGGGATGAATCCTTTTGTATTTCTGAGTGGTACGCTGAATCATGATACTCAACCAATACCTTAGGTCTCTAATCATTTTTATCATGATATTCCAGATATGTCTTTTCACTTTCTATCCTCTGTCTCGTCGCCTTATGTGAATCCTAGTTTTGGGTCTGGAGGCATGATGCCTCCTTATTCTCCTTTTCCGTTTGGTGGGAGTCATATCCCTCAACCAAATATTATGGTAGGAGGTTGGAATATTTCTTCCTATGGATCCAATCCTAGCTTCATGTTTCCAGGAGAAAGTGCTCAAATGGGCAGTCATTCTACTTATTACATCATGTCCATATATCCTTCTTCCGCTATGCCAATTCCTATGAATGATTTTCCCATTGAGGACCTCCATTTTTCCTCTAGTTTTTCATCTGGGGGAGTCAGTTTTATAGTATGGGAAACCCAATTCATGAAGTTCCTTCATCCCGGGGAAACATATATCCTCATGTGAGTAACCCTTGTCATGTCGTTTTCTCTTCACAAGAGGCTTCCTCGGTGATGATGCCCTTACAAACCTTTATGAATAAGTTTGGAGGAGGATAATTTCCTGCTAAACAGGGCCACGGTGTATACCATAACCCTTGCCGGCCTGCAATTTCTCAAAACTAGTCTTTCCCAGAACATTGGTCTCAAATTCCGCAACCAAGCGCTGCCAGTCCAGTCAATGGAATTCATATTAGCATTATATCACCAACTGTTGCTAGTCATGTTGGATATTGGTCGACAACCTCTAAAAGTCATGTTGAAGAGTAGAAACCAACCACTGCAAGTCATTCCGGGGGAGCAATCTAGTCACTACTAGTCACACTGCACATCCATCACCAACGTCTGCTAGTCATGTTGGGGATTAATCATCAACCTCTGCTATTCATGTTGAAGTCTCATCACCAAACTCTTCTAGTCATGTTGGGAATTCATCACCAACCTCTGCAAGTCATGTTGGATATTTTCTACTAGCCTTTGCAAGTCATGATGGGAACATGTCACCAGCCACTGCAAGTCATGCTGGGGGAATTAATATGATTGATAAGAATATATGTATAATATGTAAGCCCAAGTTCCTTTGTAGAATTTTCAAAGGAGATCACCTTACTCGTTGGTGCCTTGCTACTGCTATGGTACAAGAAGCGTGGTCCTTTCCTGGAGGCCCTTCAGGTTCCGAGTTGTCTTTGGTTTCCCAAAATTCTAATCCTTCTTTGGTTGATACATCGGTCATGTCGATGCAATATTCATCTGAAACCACTCCTATGTTTGGGGGTGATGTGTCTCTTGATCTTATTGTCTCCCATCCTATTCAACCAATGGTTGAAGAAGTGGTCATGTCGATGCAATATTTGGTCGATCCCACTATTATCTTAGAGAGTGACAATTATAAGGAAGTGACATTGCCGATGAAATATTTGGTCAATACCACTCTTCGTTTGGGGGGTGATGAGTCTTTCGACCTTGTCCTTAGAATTTATAGTTTTGTACCTTCTACACAAGGGATAATTCCACTCTCTTTGAGTATGATCCCTCTAAGTCCTAGGGTGGTTTCCTTTGATTGGAATGATCTTGTAGAGCCTCAAATTCCTTCTTCTACACCCTTCTAGATAAGGGGAATTATTCGATATATTGTAGATAAGGTAACCTCTGCAAGTATTTTATCCTCCTTGACTTGGAAAGCTTTAGGTTTTCCTAATCTTGTGTCAACTATCTTTGATTTGCTTACATTTTATAGAATTCCTGCACGATAGCCATGGCCTCACCCATCATATTCTTCTTAGAAAAACATCCCCAAGTCATGTTTAAGCTCTTTTCCAACTATTGGCACAGGGGCAGACCTAGGGTTCAATGATTAACAAAGCACCAAAAAAACCCCAACTACCGGCCCTTTTGGAAACACCTATGAATCAGATGAAGTCTCACTCGAGGTAGAAGCAGGGGGGGTTACAGGACACATGTGTCTGTAACTAGGCTGGGACACAATTATGTGATAAAGGCACTTCGCAGTATATTCTGTTAACGCTTAGGAAGTGAACATGAATTATCTTATTAAACTCATTAACATCACAGCGCATAAACAAGATAGATCTAGCATTCATTTACCCTTTAACATAAGTAAAGTACTTAAGCAACAAAATATACATTCATTACACATTATAATCAAAGCACCGAGCAAACTCATAATAGAAAAGACACTGCACAAAGAAAACCATGAGACACCAGATATACATGGTTTACCCTAGGGTGGGGCTACGGCCACAAACCGTTTCACCTCTTTATTATTCGCCAAAATATTACATCCAGTCACTCCTGTGCACTAAGACACAGAGTCAAACTTCACACAATACAAGATATTTGCACACTAAGCACCAGATCCTCCTTTTTTACCTTCCAAAACTAGATCAAATGCACAGAGCCATAATCTCTTATCAAAACACTTAACACCTGCTCTACACTGAGCATCACATGCATTAAACATAGTCTAAAAAATCACAGTCGATCACAAAGCCTCGATGCACACAGAACTACTCTACTTCTACACTACATTCCTCTTTATTTATAATTTAAAAAATATTACAATAAGGCCTAAACATGGGGAAAACCCATGGGATGAAATCCCATAAACCCATTATAAAACCATAGAGGACCCCTTACTGGGTCCACACAACCCTAAAAATAGTTGAGATCCCCTATCTCAGCTCCTCCTGGGTGCTCCTACTTCGATCAACCTGTCAAAGTCCAAAAGTGGGACAAAACCTCCAAAACTGACCAAAATTTCCCCAAAACTTGGTTGAGGTCCAAGAAGCCCCCAACACTCACCTATGACTCATCCTGAGTTACTCAGGTATGGACAATGCTTCTTCAAAATCCTCTATCTTAACTCAAGATGCTTTGACTTGCTTCCTCGCCTGAGCTTCCTGCTCAACGAGCTCCTGGACTGTCTTCTCTGTAACAGGCCCTTACAGGCGCTATTCTACTGCTGAAACTACTTGATCTAACTGTGAACCCCGGCCATCGATATTCTCAAACACCTTGCAAGCTTCATCCTGCATAGGTTGTAACTTCTGTGTTACTTCCATCACCTTACCCTGGAGGGAAGTGATATGTTGTTGTACTGTGTGCAGATCCTCAGATATCTTCATCCTTTCCACTGCTGTGAGTAGATTCATCTATGCCTGCAATGAAAATGATTGCTGTTGTGCCTCCTGTAATTGAGCCTCTTACTTCTTTATCTTTGGATCCTCGACGAGGCGTTCATAGGTATGGGCGCTCCTGTAACTCAATTGTTTACACGTCGAGGTGAGGGCTCTTATACTTGTTACTGTGTTTTTGGCAGACTCCTTCCTCTGGTCACGCACCTCCTATGGGGTGCTCGACACTGTTCGGGCCTCTAGTTTAGTTATACTATCCTTAAACTGCTGGAGGGTCTCTGTGAGATTTGCTACTTGAGCTTTGAAAATATATTTCTCCTCCTATACCAATCCTGGCACAGAGTGACACACTTTTCTTACTGCTTCTTTGACCACAGACTACTCTGTGAGAAACTTCTCTTTTTCTTTCTATAGCTGAGACTCACCAACTTTCTTTTCCTTCTGAAGCTTTGCCTAAATCTTTTCTTTCGTGTTTTCATAGGAAGCTACACTATCCTACGCTTCTCGTAACTATACTAGGTCTTTGTATTTCTCCTTTTGCAGGGCTTCTATAGCCTTCTCCTTCTCTTCCTGAGCTCTTTGGAAACAAGCTTTTGTTTCATTAGCAAGACTTCTTAGATGGGCTTCTCTTTCAGTGATCATTTCTCTCTATTCCCTTCTGTATGCCTTCAAACCGGCTTCCAATACTTTGACCTATCCTGGAGGTATTCATTTGAGGTTAACCTCAACATCCAATTTGGGGCTATCCTGTAGTGCAGTGACGGTGGGAAACTTGATGCTATACTTGTTATAGTGGGAAAACCCCCTACAGACTACACTAGGGTTCTAAAGTGCAGACAGAGATAACCGTCTAAAGTCTCCTACTTTTAACAACTATCCCTACAATACCCCACATTCATGTATAAAGTAAAAAGTATAGGGATCTGGTAGTCTTACCTTAAACTCCATGTCCGGTGTCGATCCCAATGCGTTCGATCACTTCTTGTCTGCAAATCTCATCCCAAGGCTGACCTGCAATCACCAAAAGACAAACAAGAAACTACAAACATGCATTCTATATATGAATTAGTGGGTTAGATGTCATAACAAAATGTAAATCAAACATGAAGATTGAACACATCATATGGAGGGACGGAAAAAGTACTTCTTTATATTAATCTCACAAAGTCAGTTACAAAACAATATCAATGATTGCTCCTCGAACCCGGTCCTGGGCTCCTCTTCACCAAGATCCAACTGCTTCCACGTATCCTTCTTCTCTCACACTTCTCACTAGAGAATGGGCATAGGTTTATGAATGAGGAAAAAGGGCAAGAATAGGGAATTTTGGCTCAAAACTCACAACGTGGCTGCCAATTCTTGGGGTTGTTGGATCATGTTGTCATTGATGCCAATGGTTTGATTGATTGATGTCAAAGGATTTACTGATTGATGATTGATGTAATACAATATGTATTTTACTTGATGAGAATGCATAGATGAAGATGGATCAATGAGTTGTCATTGATACATGATGAATATGGATCATTGTGGTTTCATTGGTATATGATGCATTGTTGGGAAAATGTATAGATGACTCATTATTGTCTTATCATGATTGATAAGGTGCACAAATGGATGAAATCCAAAGTGGTCCCCTTATGGTGAAATCTCTCACGGGAATATGCTTTACAGATTGAGTTATCCTAGAAGAATGGTTGGAGGACCCATGCTTGTATGTGGAATAATGAGATGGAGATCAAGGAAATTGTTGGTGAAACTATCCTATATGGATGTTGCTTGTCATGCCATTTCTGGTGGTATGTGGAATGTCACATAACTCCTCATGGTTTGAGAGTTATGGCCTTACAAAGATGAAGGACCCCCGCATGAAGGCTTGAAGACCCCAAGGTCAAAGAAGTCAAAGTGACCTAAAAGAAGAAATCATTATTTAAATGATAAAGTAAAGTGACAAAGTCAAGGTGGATTATTTAAATAATAAAGAGAAGTGACAAAATCAAGAAATGATAAAGTAAGGTGAAAAAATCAAGAAGGAATATTTAAATGATAAAGTATTGGATAACCTTCTATTTATGGAAAGTGGTTAACCCTGAAAAAAAGGAAAATAGGTTAAGTGACCTAGAAATGGGTTAAGTGAACTAAAAGAAGAAATCATTATTTAAATGATAAAGTAAGGTTACAAAGTCAATGTGGATTATTTAAATAATAAAGAGAAGTTAAAAGATCAATAAATGATAAAGTAAGATGAGAAAATCAAGAAGAAATATTTAAATGATAAAATAATGGAGAAATTTCTATTTATGGAAAGTGGTTAACCCTAAAATAAGGAAAATAGGTTAAGTGATCTAGAAATGGGTTAAGTGACCTAAAAATGGGTTAAGTGACCTAGAGGATGAAAGTATAAATAATATAGAAATGGTCTCTTGTAGATCATCCTTTTTGTGGATCAATGGAGAGCTTCTTGTGAGAATATCTTTTGGAGTATTGATGGAGAGCTTCTGAGAGCGTCTTGAAATTGTTTGGTGTGGAACACTTGAGAATATTGAATATATAAAGGTGACTGAGGTAACCAAGTATATCTAAGCCTAATTTCAGAAGGAAGGTGAAGAAAAGTGGGCTTGAATTGAAGGGAGGATAAATTATTTTGATGATGCTTTCTAAGGTATGTTATTTACAGGTCATCTCACCATTTTTGCTATAATTTTTTTTCTATAATGATTCAGATCATGAAATTTCTATTCCATTGAGTAAACATACCCAAATATATATGGTAAAAAATTCAGCTTGTGGGTAGTTGTATTTTGGTAGTTAGACTCCGTGGAAAATAGGGTTTGTGGCTAGTCCTGAAACTAGTCAAAAAAAGGTGTTTCGGGTAAACACGTCATAACTTATTCATAAAAGATCCAAATTTAGTGAGACCAAATGTGTTGGTTATGGTAAATTTGGTAGTATGTTTTGTAATAGTTTCATATCAATTCAACAAATATTATGTGTGGGGCACGCTCTACAAGGTCTCTCTCTAGAATAAGCCATAATTCAACAATGTATGCCATTTTTTCTATAACTCCTTTTATGAGAGGTTCCAAGTAGTTCCACCTGGAGGAATTTCATAAAACACACTGAATAACATTGCATACTAGTTTCATATCTTTATTCATTACAGGTACAAAGTTATGATTATTTCAAGTTGGGGTTGTTGACTAATCCAAAACTAGTCATGGTTGAGACAAGTAGTTGATGACTTGGCACATACATGAGGTGTATAGTTGATGATGTTGGTACATATTGATGAGTCATTATTGATGATTAGTTTAAACATGATTGGTATATACTTGGTACATGTTTGGATGCACTTGTTTATGGTACAGGTTGATTACAGATTGTTTGGCACAGGTTGGTGCATGGTTGATGCACTTGTTTATGTTGACAGATTGATATCTATTGAGGATTGTTGCCTCATCTCAGTTGGTTCTGAGAATGTAAGATGATTATTACATATATAGCTGGTGCTCTTTTAGAGTTGTACTCTATTCAATTGTTGCTGAAAAACCCTCGGATTGAAGTCCATAATAAAAAGAAAATTTGTACATACATCTTGTGTTCTTTGTGGAGATGATTTGTTGACGATATGTTGTTGAAGTATGTTACTGATATGTATTCACATGTAAATGATTATAAATGACAAAAATGAGTAATGAACAAATGTTGAATGTTAACTAAGGAGTTTTTGTGTAAGAGGGAAGTTCTGGGATAAAGATCCCCACACTCATTCACCCCTTCCTCTAAGTGTGGTAGGTGTGTCCAACAATTGGTGCCAGAGCGGGCCTTCACTACAAGCATTAACAAGCTTGAAGGAGATCCATAGAGACACAAATGGATGATGAATTTACAATCCTCGATGAGGAAAACTATTCTACTTGGAGAATAGATATGAGATTACATTTAAAGACAATGGGAGCAACAATTTGGAAGGCAACCATTGGTGGATCAGTTTCATTGAAGAACAAGTCAAAATTTGAAACTCAAAGGGAAGGAAAGAAGAATGATTCTCAAAACCATTCTTAGTGGACTCTCAAGCCCTATCAAAGATATCATGGGATGATGCAGCTCCGCCAAGGATCTATGGCTAAATCTAGAGGAAACATATCAAAGCAAGAAGGAGAGAAAAAAAATTGAAGATCACTCCATCAAGATCACTAAAGGTAAAGAATCTCCAAAAAATTTTGAATGAATTATTTATAAATGTGATTTTGAAAACATTTCAAGTGAAGATAAATAATCGATTAAGCGATGATGGCACAAAGGAAGATCTTGAAGACATTTCAAATGAAGGAAAATAATTATGTGTTGATATTGGCAAAAAGGAAGATCGTGAAGATATTTCAAATGAAGGTAAAGAACCCTCAAAAACCCTTGATTGCAATGATGATGATGGATTTTTCTCTACAAGTGAAGAAGAATATATAGAAACAATTTGTGTAAAGTTTGATGATAATTATTCCATGAAAAGAATAGAAGGAAATCTATTAAAACTTCAAAAGGAAGTTGAAGAGGGTTTATATAGATATAGAAGTGATCATTATTATATAGACTATAACTATATTTCAGATAACACTAAGAAGTTTCTTAGGATAAGTCTAAGGGACATCTTGAAGTTAAAAGAAATGATCAAGGATCAAGAAGAGAGCAATAAGACTCTATTAGAAGAAAAGGAAGAAGATATCACAAGACTAAATAATGGAAAAGAAGATATGAATGTAGATGATGAGATTAGCAAAAGTTTTGAAACCATTGTTCATCTCAAGACCCAAATTGAAGAAGCCAAAAGAATAGAGGAACTATTGAAGATTCAAATAAATGAAAAGGAAGATTCATGTCGTAAGTTAGAAGCTGAAATTGTTGACCTTAGAAAGAAGGTGGAAAAGTCAAACAAATTCTTGAATAGCTCACGAATCTTGGAT
>ML795960.1:118197-132178 GCA_009831015.1 Picea engelmannii
TGAAAGTATAAATAAGATAGCAATGGTCTCTTGTAGATCATCCTTTTTGTGGATCAATGGAGAGCTTCTTGTGAGAATATCTTTTGGAGTATTGATGGAGAGATTCTTGAGCATTTTTGGTGTGGAACAGTTGAGCATATTGAAGATATAAAGGTGTCTAAGGTAACCAAGGATATCTAAGCCGAATTTCATAAGGAAGGTGAAGAAAAGAGGGCCAAAATTGAAGGGAGGATAAATTCTTTTGATGATGCTTTCTAAGGTATGGTATTTACAGGTCATCTCACCATTTTCGCTATAACTTTTTTTTCTATAATGATTCATAATGTGAAATTTATATGCCATTGAGAAAACATACCAAAATATTTGTGGTAAAAAATTCATCTTGTGGGTCGTTGTATTTTGGGAGTTACACTCCGTGGAAAATATGGTTTGTGGCTAGTCCTGAAACTAGTCAAAAACAAGTGTTTCGGGTAAAAACATCACAACTTATTCATAACAGATCCAAATTTAGTGAGACCAAATGTGTTGGTTAGGGTACAGTCTTTAGTATTTTCTGTAAGGTTTTTGTATCAATTCAACAAATATTTTGTGTGGGGCACGCTCTACAAGGTTGCTCTCTAGAATAATCCAGAATTCAACAAGGTATGCCATTTTTGCTATAAATCCTTTTCTGGGAGGTTCCAAGTAGTGCCACCTGGAGGAATTGTATAAAACACACCGAAGAAAATTGTGTGGAATTTTCAGATCTTTATTCATTACAGGTACAAAGTTATGATTATTTCAAGTTGGGGTTGTTGACTAATCCAAAACTAGTCATGGTTGAGACAAACAATTGATGAGTTGGCACATACATGAGGTGTATAGTTGATGATGTTGGTACATATTGATGAGTAGTTGACACATGATTTTTATATACTTTCTACATGGTTGGATGCACTTGTTTATGGTAAAGGTTGATTACATGTTGTTTGGCACAAGTTGGTGCATGGTTAATGCACTTGTTTATGTTGACAGATTGATATCTGTTGAGGATTGTTTCTTCATCTCAATTGGTGCTGATAATTTAAGTCGAGTCTTGCATATAGAGCTGGTTCTCATGTAGAGTTGTACTCTATTCAGTTGTTGCTGAAAAAGCCCCTGATTGAAGTCCAAAATAAAAAGAAAAATTGTACATACATCTTGTGTTCCTTGTGTTCTTTGTGTTCCTTGTGGAGTTGGGTGACGGGCTATAGGCAGTCAATTGGTTGGGAAACTACCCAATAGCCCGTAATATTAACGAATCCCTTGCAAATTTTTATTTTTGCAACATTTTTGGCTATACGTGGGCTGTAATGGTACAACTAGTATACATACACAGGTAGTAGTGGTACAACTATTGTACATACGCAGACAATAGTGGTGTAAGGCGTGTACATCTTCAAATTTTTTTTTTGAAGAAGAGATTTTCAGTATTTTCTTGGAAAAAATAGTAAGTAAGAAGGCTTGATGCCAAGTATGCATGCATGGTGAAATTTAGGGTTATAACAGATGCCCCCTAATGTGTGAGGTCAGAAGATCATCTGATGGCCAAAATACATTACCAATATTCACCAACATACGAAGTGAGTGAGCCTAGGACCATAGTTCAGGAGATGCCATCTGCAAAATACAAACTGTCTTACCGAGGTAGGCATACCCATGCTCGGGATGAAATAAATCATGGCTTCTAATCAAATACACTGCAGATCCATGTCATATAACTATATAAAGTGTAGACATGAGAAATACATAGCGGATATACATCTCAAAATCAAAATATACACATGTATAGTATCCATCTTCAAGAAGCAGAATAATGCATGATGGTTGGAGACGAGGCTTTCATAGCTAGAGCAACAACTTAAAGATCTTCAAAAATCAGGTGGGAGTGTAATGTGAGTGTATGACTTCACCACCCAGAGGTCTTCAACGGTTTGTCAGGGAAAAAACAAGAGGATCTCGATGATCAGGCAGAGAACTTCATTGATTTCGAGCAAAGACTTTTATTGGACTTTCGGGATGGCCGGGCATGAGGACAAGAGACAAACTATAGAAGGGATGACTCCATTTGGGTGAAACTTCTCTTAGACAACAGGACGATGAATGATGAGACTTAGGCAACATGTTATTGACATAATTTCACGATGCAGGAGGCAACGCCAACTCTCCATATGTTTGGAAGAATAACCAAATGGAGGAGGACATAGCTCTATGTTACGAGAACAACTTCCTAAGGTCATATTAAATCTAATGCTTGAAAAAAAGATGGAAGGATTTGCTTTGTCCAAGGGTGATTCATTGTGCTGCCATAAAAATAAAATATTTTTCCCATCCTCTTTTTGGGGTATATTTGATTTTTTTTTTCTCTTTTTCAATATTTTGAAAATCTTGAAAAATAATAAAAGAATGATACGTTACAAAGGAGGAACGAGTGTCGCAAACATACTAGTTCCAAGCACAAGGAACATACTAATGCTCAGATCAAGGAGACACGTGCAGGGATAGAACACTCAGGAAAATTCCTCCATGGGTTAAGGTGTCAAGATGCAAAGAAAAATTGCTACAAGGCTTGCGTATAAGGCATGCTTCATAGGTTCAATTGGGAGCACCATGGAGCTGACATTAGGCCAAAGACATAGGAATAAAAATGCGATTAATAAGACACAATGATAACATCCTTCAATGTAATTTTAAATGAGCCTAGATAAGGTAAGCTCGGTGGTTTTTCATTTTAAGAGAGTTTGAAAAAGTGCAAAAGAAGAATCCATTGGGACACCTTTTTCGAAGATAGTCTAGTCGGCTCGAAAAAAGGGTAAATTAGCACCGAAAAGACCTCTATTCAAAACCATTTTAATGAGTGTGACACAGACAAGATCAATAGACAATCTTTTCAATTTTAAGGAGTCTGAAAAGAGCTTAACTATGGACTCGCATCCTTTTTCTAGATTTAGTCTCTTGAGCCCGAAAAAGTATAAAATCTACTTAGGAGAACTCTCCCAGCGAGACGAATCTTCCGAGGTGTACCTTTTTCCTCCTTAATCTACCAACCGGAAAAAGGGGTAAACTCATGCCAGTAGATGTTTTTCGGAACCAATTAACGAGTGTGAAAGAACAAGGTCACTTGATGATCTTTTCAATTTTAAGGAGTCTGAAAAGAGCTTAAATATGGACTCCGTAATGGATGTTCTTCTGGACCGGTTTAACGAGTGTGAAGAAACAAGCTCAGTTGACAATATTTTCACTTTTAGGGAGTCTGAAAAGAGCTTAACTATGGACTCCATGGGGGTTTCCTTTTCGTAAATTTAGTCCCTCAGGCCCGAAAAAGGGTTAAACTTATACCTGAGAATACTTTTCTAGCGAACCAAAGTTCCTAGAGTATATCTTTGTTCTCACAATTGACCATCCGAACCGGAAAAGGGGTAAAATACTATTGGACAGATGTGCCTTCAAATTTTAGTTTGGCGAGTGTGAAGGGAAACAAGATTGCTCAACAATATTTTCATGTTTAGAGGGTTTGAAAAGGGATCAAAAGAAGACCTGTTTGTTTTTTGGGATTCCCAAGGCTGAGGCTAAAATTGATAATATATCAGATGTGTGAAGGCTCAAACCCATAATCAAGACAAGACTAAAAAGACTCCCAAGCCTATAGTCATTAGCGACGGCATGGACACCAAAATGCAACTAGGATCTACCTAGGGCATCCATGTGAGGGTAGGCTCTACCACTAAATTACGACACTTATAGAGCAACAATGACGGTTCCATGTCACAATTTGGTGGGGTTGATCCTATGGTAAAATGAAAAAGAAAACAAGGTGCAACAAGTGGAGGTGGAATCCTAACTTAAATGCAAATAGTTGGAAAAACAACTTTTACCAAAGGACCCTAGAAAATGACCCATCACTCAAAACGTTGCCCAAACAAAAAGTGGAAAATGTCATAACATCCAATGAGAAACTCAAGAACCATACTAAATGACTCTCAAGATAGAAAAAACGATAAAAGGGTTCAAAAAATGGCAAAAAGGGCCAAAAAATTCTATAAATAGAAACTTGGCAGCTCATTATCACCATTGCAAATTGAGAATTGACCAAAAATCCAAAAACATCCCTTTGCTAAAAAAGTTAATTCTGGGAGCTTCAGTGGACAAAATGAACTTCCGCTTAGAAAAAGTAAGTATATATCAACCCCTCTTGCAATTCAATACTTCCCTTTTTGTATTGAATTGCAAGAGGGGAAGACAATGGGAAGTGTGTGGAGGTGTGTCAAGATATTGGTCAGATTTCCAATTTATGAATGGTGAGATACATGACTTAGATAAAGATCATTCTGAAAATCAATACAAGGGTGCATTGAATAAATAAGCATTGAGAGTTGTAATCATGTATAGTAAGTGGCAGAGTTGCACTCATACATGATAAAACTGTATATTTAAATGCATTTGCTGAATGAATTTTGTGAGTGCATATATATACGTTTTTGCATAGGAATAATTATACTAATGGTTGAAATGTTGCTAACTCATGAAGTTAAGAACATTTCAGGAACTATTAGACATTGCAACAGGGAATTTGCAAGTGAGGTAGTCACAGGAATAGTGACTACAGAAAATTTTCTGTTCAGAAAATTGAAATAGTGAACTTATTGTTATTAATTATGAGTAGACATATACATAGAATGATGAGTTATTCTATCTAATAAATTGTTTTGGCAATTGTGATTGAATTGCTAGGTGCAGGAAATTTAAAGATCATTGCATAAGGTGTTGTACATGTTGAATTATGATGTACAAAAAATACTGACAATCTGTTGGTGGTATGCAATATATAATCATTGCAGGAAAAATGGTATTTAGCATGGTGCTTTCTGAAATACATTAGGAAAACTACATTCTATTATTGCAACAACAATAAAAAAATTATGAAATAGAATCTCATATTTTGGGAAAAGTCAAATTCATTATGAAATTAATTTGATTTCTAAAATGAAATTGTTTTATGTTCTCTCATGATAATTGTATGTGTATGATGCAGATGAGATGATAATGGTTAAAGTTGGGACTCCTGGAACCACGGTGCTCTGAAAATTTCTGTCCGACCTGTACTGGAGCCCTGGAAGGGAAGTTGAGCAGCCGATGGACTGTTGGACAGTGAAGGTGCATACTACCTAGGGTTGTATAGGCATGTGGGGAAGAGAGACCGTTGGTTGGAGTGCTGCTGAGGTTTGGTACCTTGGCCTAGATTATGTTGATATTGATTGTGGTCCATGGTTATTTTGGGAATCCATTGTCCTAAAGGAGTCATATCCCATTCTTGGGGATGATATGTTGCTGAGAGTTTTCCAGCAGTGAAATATAAGGATGGGTGGAACGTCATGGATCTACATCCAGTTGCTGCTTCAATGAAGTTTAATTGAAGCATGTAATAAGGAACAATGAGCTGATTTATTTCCCGAAGTAGCTCTATAGGATAGAGCAATTGACTTCAAGTTGTAGTATGAGTACCAGAATTGGTGCTGAAAAGTAGAGCACCAGATGGATAACAATATTTCAATAGCTAAAGCTTGGAGATTTTAAAGAATTTGAATGGTACATGGTATATAATGCACTGAGGATTTTTGAAAATTTTGTTGTATATGTGTACATGATGCACTGAGGACAATGCATAAATAAGGGGAGGGGATTGTAATATCCCCAGGTAGAACCCCAACAGTAAATGTAATAATGTACTTAAGATGGTGAGCTTTTTTATATCTTTTGGCTTGCATTTTCCATGGTGTAGTGCACGCATGTACTGTGAAGTAAAATGATGCACATTCCAGGATATCACGCATAGCAAACTTAAGTGCGTGCGATATTGAGGCCAGGGAGCCTTTGTGTATATGTTGTGCTTTAAAGGTTGGTGAGCCAGTTATTATAAGACTAGGATGCTTATGTTTTGAATTAGGCCAGAGAGCCTAGATGATAAAGGCCAGTGCGCCTATATTTGTATACACCTCATCATTAATATAAAATACATCACTGTGCGCAGACCGACCACGATAAAAGAGATGGGGGACTAAAATCCACTAGTTATGGAAAGGGAGGGCCAAAAGTTAAGGGAAAGGGGCTAAGATAGGGAGCTTAAGCCAAAAAGGAATATTATACTAATATTCCTTAAATCATAAAGTATGGATAATTATTTTATCCTAAGTTCTAAATTTGGAGACAAGTGGGCCAAAGTAACTCCCAACATGACAAGTTTCAAGTTGGAGACATGCATACATATTGTGGGAACTTAGTTCATTTTCCCATATTTTCCATCATTCTTCCCATTCATGCAACCATTATTCCATGATCACTTACTCAGTCAGTTATCCTCCATACCTTACTGTCACTGTATCCAAACTTGTATCCATAGCCATTCATGTTTGTGTAGCTGGTTAGCTTGGGAGTTGGACTGAAGAAGCAGGTTGTCAGGCCCATGGGATACTGAAGAGTTGGGTTGTCAGGCCCGTCAACAATTCTCTGGATTTTGTAACGTCCCCAGCCACCCATGGTCGGGCCACGCTACTCCAAAGAACACTCTTGTTTTTTTACTGCGGAACATACTGTAGCATACCCAACTTACCAATTGAGTTCTGCCACATAAATTTTATGAACTAAATGCAATTAAAACATACACACAGTTCTCTTGCGAAAGATTTATATATAAAACATAAATAGGAAAATACATTACGTAAATGCACATATTCATACTAAAATAACAGTAAACACAGACATGCATCATATACAAGAGATACCTATAAAAATAAACATGTAAATAACAATGGAGCATATAAATTTATCACACAGTTGACACTTATCTTTGCAAGGATATCACCAACTGCATGCAGACCTTCCACGAACCTCCCAGCCATAGACCACACTACTCATCACTCTCAACAGTGGGTCACCCCCGAGATGGGACTAAACTCCACCCGGGTAAAGGGATTCCTATCCAGGCTAAGGTTCATGGACAATAGGAAAGACTCTGTGTCAGGTGCTCACTCAAATGTAGATACAACGCTCTAAGACTTCTGATCCAGCCTATTGCTGAAGCCTTGGAAGGGAAGTGGGGCAGTTGAGTTACTGTTGAGCAGAGAAGGGGCACACTTCCTTGGCTGGGACAAGCATGTGGGGAATGAGAGACTTATGTAGTTAGAGAAGGAGGCATATGTCCATCCTTACAGCATGGTAAAGAGATTTTCCATGCAAGCCAAGGGTGAGGCTAGTTGGCAAGGAAAAGAGAAGGGTGCATGAAAACTCAAATACTAAATTATTCAGTCAAGGAAGAGATGGAACAATTCAGTCTGAAAAATAAATGGATGTTGAAGATCCATAGTTTATAATACAACATGATTGGGATTATAACTCACCCAAGTGTGAGTTGGAATAGATGGATCCAGAAAGTAAAAGATGAAGGTTAATATCAATTTAGTATTGGGATGAAAATACAAAGGCAACCAAGAGTTATTTGGCTAGAATGTTCTCAGATCATAATTAATCATGCACAGTGGTTACATTGAAGAGCACATGAAGATTCAAGAATCCAAAAGAATTGAAGGATTCTAGGATAAGCAAGGAAAGGTGATTCAGGAAGAGAGAATTGCTGCAATTTCTGTAGCAACAAGTATTTTATGGCTTGTTGGGACAACCATAGAGTGAGAATGCTTGCATGTTTGCAAGTGTTGCTAATAATGTTGTTTCATATAGAATGAAGAAACATAAAGTGGGAGTGTTTATTATAAGGCTGATAAAGAGGCATGAGAGATTCTATTGTCATCAACTAAGCATGTAGCATTATATTCATTTAATGGCAACCATGCAGGTAAGTATTTCTCTTTTGAAATTATGTTGCATAATTTCCAAAGGGAAATTCAGGTAATAATTTCCCAAATTGAATTTTATAATACGTTGTATGGTATTGCTTAAATGGATTGGCATGATTAAGTTACCACTAAGTGTGGTAAAGGCTAGAGGCATGTTATATTTATCAAATATTTTATCTTTTGAATGCACATGCTGACATAGTAGCCTGTCATGTTAATTTGGTTATGAGGCAATAACCAGAGAAAATAAAAGATAATAACTTGTTATAGGAATGATGCTAAGAAAGCTAGTCATGTATGAGACTAGGGCATGGTTGGATATGGCAAGGTATGGTTATAAAAAGGCTCTGTGACACAGAAATACCCAACGATATTCCTACCCTTAAATAAAGCTTGGACTACAACCTTTTTGCTAACACTAATAAACACCACAAAATTGTATTCTTGGTGTAGTGTTCGGGTCAAAAAGGAAGGCATCCCAGTAATTGGGAAGACAATGAGAAGTGTGTGGAGGTGTGTCAAGATATTGGCTAGATTTCCAATTTATGAATGGTGAGATACATGACTTGATAAAGATCATTCTGAAAATCAATACAAGGGTGCATTGAATAAATAGGCATTGAGAGTTGTACTCATGTCTAGTAAGTGGCAGAGTTGCACTCATACATGATAAAACTGTATATTTAAATGCATTTGTAGAATGAATTTTGTGAGTGCATATATATACGTTTTTTCATAGGAATAATTATACTAATGGTTGAAATGTTGCTAACTCATGAAGTTAAGAACATTTTAGGAACTGTTAGACATTGCAAAAGGAAAGTTGCAAGTGAGGTAGTCACATGAATAGTGACTACAAAAAATTGAAATAATGAACTTATTGTTATTAATTATGAGTAGACATATGCATAGAATGATGAGTCATTATATCTAATAAATTGTTTTGGTAATTGTGATTGAATTGCTAGGTGCAGGAAACTCTAAGATCATTGCATAAGGTGTTGTACATGTTGAATTATGATGTACATAAAATACTAACAATCTGTTGGTGGTATGCAATATAAAATCATTTAAGGAAAAATGGTATTTAGCATGGTGTTTGCTGAAATACATAAGGAAAACCACATTCTATTATTGCAACAACAATAAAAAAAATATGAAATAGAATTTCATATTTTGGGAAAAGTCAAATTCATTATGAAATTAATTTTATTTCTAAAATGAAATTATTTTATGTTCTCTCATGATAATTGTATGTGTATGATGTAGATGAGATGATAATGGTTAAAGTTGGGACTCCTGGAACCACGGTGCTCTGAAACTTTCTGTCCGGCCTATACTGGAGCCTCGGAATGGAAGTTGAGTAGCCGATGGACTGTTGGACAGTGAAGGTGCATACTACCTTGGGTTGTACAGGCATGTGGGGAAGAGAGACCGTTGGTTGGAGTGCTGCTGAGGTTTGGTACCTTGGCCTAGATTATGTTGATATTGATTGTGGTCCATGGTTATTTTGGGAATCCATTGTCCTAAAGGAGTCATATCCCATTCTTGGGGATGATATGTTGCTGAGAGTTTACCAGCAGTGAAATATAAGGATGGGTGGAACATCATGGATCTACATCCAATTGCTACTTCAATGAAGTTTAATTGAAGCATGTAATAAGGAACAATAAGCCGAATTATTTCCTGAAGTAGCTCTATAGAATAGAGCAATTGACTTCAATTTGTAGTATGAGTACCAGTATTGGTGCTGGAAAGTAGAGCACTAGATGGATAACAACATTTCAATAGCTAAATATCGGAGATTTTAAATAATTTGAATGGTACATGGTATATAATGCACTGAGGATTTTTGAAAATTTTATTGTATATGTGTACATGATGCACTAAGGATAATGCATAAATAAGGGGAGGGGATTGTAATATCCCCAGGTAGAACCCCAACAGTAAATTTAATAATGTACTTAAGTTGGTGAGATTTTTAATATCCTTTGGCTTGTATTTTCCATGGTGTAGTGCGCGCATGTACTATGCAGTAAAATGATGCACATTCCAGGATACCGCACATAGCAAACTTAAGTGCGCTCAATATTGAGGCCAGGGAGCCTTTGTGTATATGTTGTGCTTTATAGGCTGGTGAGCTAGTTATTATAAGACTAGGATGCTTATGTTTTGAATTAGGCCAAAGATCCTAGATGCTAAAGGCCAGTGCGCCTATATTTGTATACACCTCATCATTAATATAAAATACATCACTTTGCGCAGACTGACCACGATAAAAGAGATGGGGGACTAAACTCCACTAGTTAGAGAAAGGGAGGGCCAAACATTAAGGGAAAGGGGCTAAGCTAGGGATCTTAAGCCAAAAAGGAATATTATAGTAATATTCCTTAAATCATAAAGTATGGATAATTATTTTATCCTAAGTTCTAAAGTTGGGGACAAGTGAGCCAAAGTAGCTCCCAACATGACAAGTGTCAAGTTGGGGACATTCATACATATTGTGGGAACTTAGTTCATTTTCCCATATTTTCCATCATTCTTTCCATCATTCTTCCCATTCATGCAACCATTATTCCATGATCACTTACTCTGTTAGTTATCCTCCACACCTTACTGTGACTGTACTCGAACTTGTATCCATATCCATTCATGTTTGTGTAGCTGGTTAGCTTGGGAGATGGATTGAAGAAGTGGTTTGTCAGGCTTGTGGGATACTAAAGAGGTGGGTTTTTAGGTCCGTAAGCAATTCTCTGGTTGAGAGAATTGCTGGGGATTGATTTCTGTAGGTGCTAAACTGCAGCTACAACTCTCTGAGACTTCCGGTCCGGCCTATTTCTGAAGCCTTGGAAGGGAAGTGGGTAGCCGAGGGACGGTTGAGTAGAGAAGGGGCACACCTCCTTGGGTGGTACAGGCATGTGGGGAATGATTGGCTATAGGTTGTTAGTTGAGTGAGCACCTGAGACATAGTCTTTCCTATTGTCCATGAACCTTAGCCTGGATAGGAATCCATTTACTCGGGTGGAGTTTAGTCCCAACTCGGGGGTGTGTTGGCAGCCAACCCATTTTTTGATTGCTCTCAAAAAGCTGCCTACACCCCTTGTGGTATTACGACAAATCATTGTCGCATTGTGCTAATGGAAATCCGTCTCATTTTTGCGACAATTACAATTCAATCTCGATTCAGTTTTCACAACTGCAAGTGTGAAAACACCTCTTTCGTTGATTAGATTGTTGTCATCTTTGGTTGATTTGCTGAAAGATACTTGACCTCTGGTTTATCACATGACTGCTAAAGGTTTTATCGAACTTATGATTCTTGAGCATTATCTCACCTTGATTGCGCATTTGGATATGATTTGATTGCTAAATCTTTGGGCATAAAAATTATTGGTCTTGTTCTGGTCTTATGAAAATTGTAATGGATTTGGTCTTATTGCTTTTATCCTTATTATTGTTTTCACTCAGTTATTAAATGAAAAGCTTTGGATCATAACGTTTTCAAAAGATTGGAATGCAAACATTACAATATGCACCGAATACATGGGCAATTTTATAAAGTCTAAAAACAATGGTTTAAAGGCGCACAGGTTGATCATATTTGACCTCACGAATTAATACTTGGCATGCTATTTGCAAAGTTTGATTATGCGTTGAATGTTTCATAAGTCCCGAGCTATGTAAACCCTGTGGTCAAGCGATTGATTGAACGATGGGATTGGCATGTTAGATTGATAGTTAATGCTGGTACTGTGTTTGATTTAAACTTAACACTTGGCATGTAATTATCATATGAGGTGTTGGTTCTGACTTGGATGAATGGCACGTAGAAGTGGTGATTCACCCATTCACTGGTCGATGCATTTGTTTAAATGATTATGGTTTTAACAGCTCTGTACAGGTCATTAATGCAATGCCTGGCGATGGTAATCCCACCACCTTCGCACGCATGGAGTTGTTTCCGGTCTCGTCGAGCATTCAAATTATTGAAACCCTCTCGTATTCACTTTGTGCATTGCTCATTCGATGTGAACCCTACCATGAACAGAGGTTATGGCTCCTGTTGTGAGGGCCGAACCTAATGGATGCCAAGCGCTGTTGACATTCGATGGTGCATACAACGACCTTGAAGAATTCGGGTGGCTTTTGTTTATAAGGAAGTTCGATGGTTTTAATATCTCCGTTGCTCGGCAATTCGCACTGTCATTTGATGGCTGCCGAGCCAAAGTTGGAGATGTCCTGCTTGAAGTCATCGAACAATCTCTCGGCCTGGCAACTAGATTACCTGTCAAGGGACAAAAATGGTCCAAAAGTTACAAGGTAAATGATGTCCCGTGGACATTGTTATTTCGGTCTCGGACAGTGAGGTCGTGCAATAGAGGTTTACCTGCGAAGATGTTGAAACCCCGCTGGTATGATCTCTTGATGATTATCAAGCAATTCGTCACTTGTGAAGGAATGTATGGATTTGTTTTCCTGTTTCATCTACGTTTATTAATGGTGTTTATGGGTTTCGATCTTAGTATGCCACATTATCTGCACCGAAGTTTATTTAAAATTGCTAAGAAGTACAAGCGAAGTCAGGTTGACACTAGCCTCTTCCATGTTGGGTTGATTAAAATGCTGGTTGTTCATGAATTGGGGTTACGTCGAGATTCCTGGCCCGATTTTCTTAACCGTAATGGTTTTGAGGGTTCAAACCCTCCACAGGTCGATAAGCCTGTGGTATCCGAGAGTAAGTCTACCCCTGTACCCTACAGTGTTTTACTACCTAGACCTGAACCCGACCCACCTGTGAATTCGCCTATGGCTGTGACTAAAGTGGCTAAGCCCATAACCACAAAGGCTAGGGCGAAGACTGCTGCTAGAAACAAGAAAAATGCAAGGATTATCTCTCGCATGGAGAGAAACAAGTCAAATCCTCATGCCAAAATAGAGTCTATCATGGTCAGCGAGGACTCCAATTCGATCATTGAGCGTTTTCTCGCCGAAGAGGGCTTCTGTGGTGACGAAACTCCATACGATTTCGTTGACAACCTGCCTCCTTGTCTTCGGGATAACCCTGACTTCCCTGGTATCAAACCGCCTTGTGAAACCCTCGGGGAATCATAAAAACCCCCTTCTGCTCAAAAGGTTGCTTCACCCTGCGACCAGTGTGGACTGTGGTTAGAGAGATACTATTTGGATGTCCCTAAATTGCAATCCAAAATCCATGATTTGGAGAACCAGATAGCAATGCTCACTGATCAGAACGCAAAGGGGAAACCTAATGATAAAAATCAACGAACTGCTGGATCAATCTTGTTCAAAAATGTTGAGTCTGCTACTGCAATTGTCAATTCGAAATTGACATAGTTTCAACAACTGCAATGGTATAACCTTCCCTCTTTTATACAACATGTTCATAAGCTTTGTTTATATGGTTGACTTGCTCTGTCATGCATAAGTTTTATCGATCTTTGGATTGGTTGTGATTAGATTTAGTTTGATTGACCATAATCGAATTTGAATAAGTTGTTATTTGATATCTTTGATATTTTTATACAAATGGTATCTCTGTTCGATTTGATTATATCTTGCGCGATGCAATGGGCATATTGGCTAAACATGCTAACTGTATTTTCTAGGTTGGGACCAATTCCTGTATCATTTGTTAAATAATTGAATTTCGAATGGATAACAATAACAACTGTTATGATATGAGTTGTATTCTGATGATAACTAATGTGTTATTCGATTTCTATTACAGGGATGGATGAATTGTATCAAATCTTCCGATTTATGTCTATAACTAAATTCAATTAAATGCCTTGTTTGATGACTCTGTCAAAACCCTGTTGATCGATTATGGAATGATCGAACGTGACGACTGTTGAGTCGATATTTGTGGAGTCAGACCGATTACATGGGAAGCAATTCATGCATTGTGTTTTTAATAGAATGATATCGATCTGTTGTTGTGATTTTAATTGGGCAATTACAGTTATGAATTTACTTGTGAATTATTTGAGGCACAACGAATGAAGACTGTGGTTGGATTCTATGGATACAGTGATGTGTGAAATCGTTAATGCTTTCTATATTGGTAATAATATGGATCATATGCTAATCGATAA